>ML807857.1:82946-125282 GCA_009831015.1 Picea engelmannii
GCTGGGTTTTCTTCCCCTAGAGGGTTTCCCAGGATAAATGCTGTGTCTATTGTGGATGTGTATTTCTCAGTGATCTTGTGGTTATTATGCTCTTGTCTTTATGAAATGCAAAGAACTATAATGATAGCATAAAACATTAACAACAATAGTGAGAGAGAGAAGGAGTGGGATGGAGAGAATATAGTAGCATAACAGTGCAATAATGAAATGTGAATAATGAGAGAATGAGAGGTTTCTTATATAGACTTGAGAGACCAAGAAACCTCCTTTGGATCTTCAACAAGTGTCACAAATCCAACTCAAGGAGAGGTGGCGTGAGCTTTTAGGGTAAGGGAAAAATTAGTACGGGAGGTGAGATGGATGGGTGATGTGGCCTCTAAATGAAAGCGTATTGGTTAAGAGGAGGCCCACCCATATCTTAAATGGGAGATGCTTGCTTTCTAAAGAGACGTTTCCATCTCTACGTGAGCTTTATCCATTTTTTGGAAGGTAAAGCGTGAGTTCCCAAAAATAATGCGTGACTTTTTGAGGAGATATGAATTTGGTAAGAAAAGGCAAGTGAGAGGTGAGGTGGCCACCAATGGGAAACGTATTGGTCAAAGGGAAGACCCACGTGAAGCCTCTAGGTAAGATTCCTCTTTAACTCAAAGCTTCCACTTTACAAAGCGTGAGTTTAATTTGGGAAAGCATAAGTTTGAGTGAGGGATGCGTGAGGTATACGTGAGTTATAGTTTGAGTGTGGGAGGAGTGTGGAGTCCACACTCTTGAATGATGTGGAGGGGTAACAATACTTGACTTGCAAAAATGATAGCATAATAGTAAAAGACCATACTAAGATCAAGAGAAATGCCAAGATAATCCACCATAAGAGCTAGAAAACATCATCCAAGGCTAGCGCTAGACTTCCACCAACCATTCATCAATAGATATCCATAAACAAGAGCTAAAAGAGACAATCTTGCCAAAGATAACGAAAATTTTAGATCAAGTCATCTCCTAATGAGGGAGAGTTATGTTAAAATGAGATCTTATGATCTCTTATTTATACAAAAGTCACCAAGGTGACTTATCCACAAATTAAGGGGTAAAACACAAGATTAGGGGTCAACAATCCTAATCTTGCCCCCTTTTACAAAGTAATTCATTTAAAATTCACTTTTGCACATAAGAAAACCCTAATATTGTTGTTGTATGCGGATGACTTATTCTTAATTGGAGAAGAAAAACTCATCACCGAATGTAAGAAGAAGCTCGCTTCAGAATTTGAGATGAAAGACCTTAGCCTGATGCATTATTTCTTAGGTATTGAGGTATGACAGAGCCCAGAGAGAATCTTCCTTAACCAAGGGAAGTATGCAATTGAAATCCTGAAGAGATTTGATATGTTGGAGTGAAATCTTGAAGAGATTTGATATGTTGGAGTGCAAGTCCATGAATACACCCATGGAAACGAAGTTGAAGCTTCTAGTCGACACTTCATCAGAATTGATTGATGCCACACTGTATAGACAAATCATTTATCTGACGAACACCAGACCAGATATCTGTTTTTCCGTGAACACTTTGAGTCAGTTTTTGGTAGAACCCAGACATGTTCACCTAGTTGCTGCAAAACATGTGATGAGGTACCTTAAAGGTACATTAGATTATGGTCTTAGTTATGATGGAGATCATAATTTCACACTGAGTGGGTACAATGATTCAGATTGGGATGGAAGTGTCTCTGACAGGAAGGACACTTCAGGATGTTGTTTCAGTTTGGGATCATCCATGATCTCATGACAGAGTAAGAAACAAGCAAACATTGCTCTTAGTACAACGGAAGAAGAATACATTGTTGCGTGTTCTGCCAGTTGTGAAGCCATATGGCTTTGTAACTTGTTGACTGGTCTATTCGACCTAGAGATGGAAGCAACCACAATCCTATGTGATAACCAGAGCTGCATAAAGATTACAGAAAATCCTGTATTTCATGACAAGTCGAAACACATAGAGATCCGATACCATTACATTCGTGACATGGTGCAGAGAGGAGCCATAAAGCTCCAATATGTTAGCACGGATGAACAGGTTGTCGATGTGTTGACCAAGCCTCTATCTCATGTAAAGTTTGAGCACTTTCAAGATAAGTTCGGTATAGTCCGAAAGGACCTCCCTCGATAGGGGGAGTAGTGTTGTGTTGATATGCCAGCCTAGTGCTGTGCTTCCAGCTTAATTGTTGTGTCGAGATGCCAACCTAGTGCTGTGCTTCCAACTTAATTGTTGTGTTGATATGCCGGCCTAGTGTTGTTCTTCCAGCTTAATTGTTGTGTCGAGATGCCAGCCTAGTGTTGTGCTTCTAGCTTAATTGTTGTGTTGAGATGCCAACCGAGTGTTGTGCTTCCAGCTTAATTGTTGTGTTGAGATTCCAGCTTAATTGTTGTTGCTAGCTTAATTATTGTGTTGAGATCCCAACTTAATTGTTGATGCCAACTTAATTGCTGTGTTGAGATTCCAGCTTAATTGTTGATGCCAACTTAATTGTTGTGTTGTGATTCCAGCTTAATTGTTGTGATGATGTGCCATCTCAATTGTTGTGATGCCAGCCTCGTGCTGATGACATGCTAGCCTCGTGCTGATGACATGCCAGCCTCGTGCTGTGATGATGTGCCAGCCTCGTGATGTGATGCTAGCCTCGTGTTGATGACATACCAGCCTTGTGTTGTGATGATGAGCCAACGTCGTGCTGTGATGATGTGTTGCCAGCTTCGTGTTGTGATGCTAGCCTTGTGCTGAAGACTCTCAACCTAGTGTTGATGTTGATGATGCTCCAACCTTCGTGTTGTGACGTTGTTGTTGTTGATGATTCTCCAGCCTTTGTGCTGTGATATTGCTTCTTTTGATGTTGTATCAACCTTGTGTTGTTATTGATGATGATGATGTATTAGTGTTATACTAATCCATGTTGATGCAATTTATGATGATGATGCCACTTTAGCTTCCTGTTGAAGTTGATGATGATGATGCCACTTCAGCTTCCTGCTGAAGTTGATGATGATGATTCCACTTCACCTTCTTGCTGAATATGATGATGATGATGCCACTTCATCTTCTTGTTGAAGATGATGATGATGATGCCACTTTAGCTCCTTGCTGAAGATGATTATGATGATGATGATGTCATTTCATCTTTCATGCCGAAGATGATGATGTTACTTTAGCCTCACGTTGAAGATGATGATGATATTACATTAGCCTCATGCTGATGAGGATGATGATGCCATTCCAACTCTCCGCTATGAATGATGATATTGATGATGAGAAAAACTTTCGATGATTTATAGATATGCCAGTCAGTGTTCCAAGATGTTGTTGATGATGTTGCCCTCTCTCTCGCCTGATGCTATTGTAGAATACCCTTCTTGTTAAGGGGGAGTGTTGAAATAATGTAACTGCAAAGAGTATTCTAATTATTATTGATGTATTATTAGATCAATCCCCTTTTGCGGATTGATCATGTCGGGTATTGTAATTGACTAAATCCCCTTTTGCCGATTGGTCAAACCCTAATTGTAATGGGATAAATGAAAAGTCGGCCCCAGAATATATTAAAGTGGTTATAACCACCCAGAATGAGAAGTCAGCCCAGTTAGTGAAAATACACTCCAGTGCACACGTGCCAGATTGTATAAATAAGAGAGGTTAGCGCCTCATTTGTTCACTCACTCACTTGATGATCAGAGCTCAAGTTTGGAGTTGTAGTTGGAGAAGAAGAGAGAGAGAGAGGCACATTCTTGGGAGAGGACTTTTTGTATTTGTTTGAGTTATCTCTTGGCATTGTATTAACTATCTATATTTAGGAAGTTTTTGCTGCTTTTTCTCCCCGATGAGGGTTTCCCAGGATAAATGATGTGTCTCTTGTGTCTCTTGTGATTGTGTATTTCTCAGTGAGCCTATTTATGCTATGGTTATCTAATGAAATGAAAGAAACCTAATAATAGCTTAAACCTTAACAATTTTTAATACCAAAATTCAAAGCTATTGTACCCCATATGTGAGATAACTATATGCTCTTCCCTGGTATATGATCTTAATGACCCATTGTCCACTTTTTACATAAATCCAAGATAGATCCAACAAACTTCATTGGTATATTCTTTTAATGGGCCATATCCATTGTTTACACCATCAATTCAAGTAACCCAGATAGATTTATTGTCACTGTTGCCGCCTTATACACACCTGAGAGACGTGGAAGAAATCTTCAATCCACTCAGTGTGTCCTTGGGGGCAAGTGAGAGTTAAGGTGTTTTCACCTAATCCTCAAATCCTCCGTCTAGGCTAACTACTAGCGAAGCCAAGTGGGGGTAGTCCCTAACAAATATACTAAGGCTTGAACTAATCTAAGTACAAGAAATGAATCTAGGAGTTTATTCTTTCATTAACCAACATAAAGCAAACGTATACACAAATCAATTATTCACCACGAGATATATCAAACATACACTTGCATAAAAAGGATACTTAAGACACAATTGTTAGATGCAAGTGAATTCAAATTTGCTTCCAAGTAAATGACTGAAAAAAAAAGTGTGAAACATATGGATTTACAAAATATGTAAATGAGACCAGTGCCTTGAAGGTATTGTGGGCATTGTAGATCGCATATTTTATTAAGGTAAATTAATGGTAGATTAATGAAAGCTTGTGTGGCCTCTTTAAAGGCTACTTATTTGTTTGGAAACTTGCGGATAACTTACTGAAGCCCCAGGGACCTCACCAGTAAGTTCACTAAAGGTGTCAGAGGTCCAAAACGGGTGGGAAGCCAAGTCTCGAGAGGGCCCGCCTTACTTCACACACTCCCTTTAGGCGTTTTCCCGCGCATTAAAGTAACAACTATTAAGATTTCCGTCATTATTCTATCACCACTGACCAACCCAACGCATATGAAACTTACTCCCAGCAGATCGAGACTAGCTCGCAACTGGAAGGGTTAGGAACCGCACTGGGAGTTGAGGGGAGTTGTTTATTTTAAACAAAAAATTGCATGAAATGAAATTTAATATAACAATTAGTGTTCTACTTTTCAGTGTTTCATGGAAACCTACATAGGAGATCTAGCTAAAGCATGCACAAACAAATCTTATTAAGAAAAAGGAAGAGGGATACACAATGAATAATGAGAATCAATGTATATTATGATCTAATCAATGAGTGAGTGATCTTCACTCATATAGGCAATGACATCCTATAATTATGAATGCATGCATAATAGTGATGGTCTAAGATTAGAAAGTCTAAAATAGAACTAGTCAGTTAACTCCCACTGAACTAATGTTACTCCCACTGAACTAGTGTGTTGAAAATATAAATTTCTCCAACACCCCCCCGAACATCACTATGGAGTAAAAAATGAGTCCCGACTACTAGGCCATTTTAGGTACTCATGTACAATGCAACTAATGAACACTGAATAAAAGTGAGGAAAGAGGAAAAACCACGTGGGAACAAAACCCCTCCTCAAAAGATAATGTATCAAAAGAAGAAAATGACAGTTGTTAGGCAACTGTGTTCTTCACTGCAAGATGATCCTGCAAAGTCTGAAACTTCTGCTCATTGAATGTCTTCGTGAAAATGAAGAAATATTTATGGATCTGATGAAGTCCTTTGGAAACCTATCGGGCCTTGTACCTCTTGATCATGTAGACCCATATGCACCTGAAAATATTCCTTTCTGGTGGGAGCCAGATGCCAAGTCTAGTTCTCTAGGAGTGACTCATACTCCTTCTGCATGGTTTCTTGCCATAATGGATTTCCCACAACCCTATTGTAGTTCTGTGGATCAGTAGATTGAACCATATAACAATGCATGGGCATCACAGGTTTTGAAGTTGAAAATACATGAGAAGGCTCCTCATGCTGAGATCGAGTCATCCTCAAATCTAATGGATTCCCTGCAAGGTTGCCTACTTCCTGAAGTGAGTTCTGTGCCTTCTTGGGCATCTGTTGAAGCTTTGGCACTGGCTTCTTATCTGGTTGTACTACTTGCTTATTTCCATGTACATAATCTGAGTATATGGAGCCATCTTTGATGTCTGAAATTGATGGAAGAACAAGAGTATATGCATGTTGCACTGGAGGTGCATGCAAAGTAATCTCCTTATGTGTAAGTATAATAGAGGAGTCATCATCAGAAAACTTAGTGAATTTATACAACCTTGACTTGTGATCCACCTCACCAATTGCAATGATGGAATTGTCATGCATATCAATTACTGAAACTGAATTTGATTTAAATTCAACCCTTTTACCTTTCTAAGTGATCTGATAAACTGAGAGGAGATTCATAGAAAGCTTTGGAACATGGAGAACATTCTCAAAACTTCCATTATGGAGTTCCACTCTCCCTTCTCCTACTACTACTATTGGAGTATCATCCCCCATGAGAATAGGGGGTCTTGAGCATGGACTCAAAGAAGAGAAAACTTCCTCTTTCACTGTCATATGATGGAATGCACCAGAATCTATAATCCATGAATCAGATGAGGAATTAATTGCAACCAGAGCATGATGATTACCTTTCTTAGGAGCAGGATCTTCTTCCTTCCGCTTCTTGACTCCCTTTGGAATGAAGTTTCCAAGGTTGTTCTGTTGAAGTGTCTGTGCCATAAGATTGATCTGTTTTTTCATGCATGTGGATTCTTCATGATTTGGTTTATTGCAGTAAGTGCACTGCTTCCCCTTCTTCTTCTTGGAATCTAAAAAGTCTTTGGAACCTGAAGAATCATTAAAGGGTTTGGAATATCCCTCCTTCCCGTTCTGTTTGGATGACCCTTTTCCATCATGCATAGTGAGTGCATGTGCTTTGGGATCTTTCATGAGACCCATCTGTATGAGTTTTTTTTGCTCTTGTGTGAGAGATTCAATGAACTGAGCCATCATAGACATTTTCCAATTTGTTCCAAAAAGACATCCGCTAGAATGGAAATTGGAGACATACACAACGTATTCTGGTCCTAGATTGGCCAAGATTGTTAGAATAAGTTGTTTCTCTTGTGTAGACTTGTCAATACCACATTCACCCAAGCTCAAAATCAAAGATTTAAATTTAGTAAATAAATCTTGTATATTATCAAAAAGTTTAGGGTCTAAGGTATTCAACTCTACCTCATGCATATGACTTCGCATCTCATCCTACTTTCCGAAGAGTTCTTCCAAGGTGGTCCAAATCTTGTTTGGATCTTGCATGTGGCAACATGAAACCATAGATCAGTGGAGATTAACTCAAGAAGTAGTCATGTGGCCTCATCCTTATGGTTCACCCATCTCATCTTTTCAATCGTTGATGTAGGCTCTGTTTCTGTCGCCATCGTCAAATTATACAGTCCTTTCCTTCTGAGTTTGAATTCCTCCTTGGGCTTCCAATCAAAATAATTGTATGGTATGAGGATTACCACCAAGTTTGACTGTATAATATTTGTCCTATCCATCTCTCCCACTGTTTCTAAGAATCCCTAAAAATTTACTCAATCTGCAAGTGAAAAATTAAGAAATCGCCGCAGAAAGGGCACTTTAAGTGAAAATTCGTATCAATTTCAAGAGATGATCTTCCGACTTAATTTCTGAGCAAACGGTGAGGAATCTTGCCAAACAGTTGAAAACCCACTTGCAGAATGGGTCAATTTACTTCCCTCGCCAGTTGTTTCCTCAAAAACTTAATATTTTGGGAGCAATCATTGTAGAAATGTACGACCACAGATTCATATAAGTTTCAGGAGGTTATCTTGCAGCTTACTTTCTAAGAAAACGGTGAGGAATCTCGCCAAACGGTTGAAAACCCACTTGCAGAATGGGTCAATTTACTTATCAAGAGAGTCGTTTCCTAAAAAAATTAATATTTTGTGAGCAATCACTGTTGAAACGTACGACCACGGATTTAGCTCGTCGAAACTCCGATTTTCTTTATTCTTTGGCTTGTTTGGCTTGCTCCAAACAACATAGCTCTGATACCATGTCAGTGTTTCATGGAAACCTGCAAAGGAGATTTAGCTAAAGCATGCACAAGCAAAGTTTATCAATAAAAATAAGAGAGGTACACAATGAATAATGAGAATCAATGCATATTATGATCTAATCAATGAGTGAGTGATCTTGAGTCATATAGACAATGACATCCTATAATTAGGAATGCATGCATAATAATGATGGTCTAAGATTAGAAAGTCTAAAATAGAACTAGTCAGTTAACTCCCACTGAACTAGTGTGTCGAAAATAAAAATTTCTCCAAAGGTGTCGGATGTCCAAAATGAGTGGGAAGCTAAGTCCTGAGAGGGCCCGCCTTATTTCGCACCCTTCCTTTAGGCGTTTTCCCGCGCATTAAAATAGCAATTATTGAGATTTCCCTAATTATTCTATCATCACTGACCAGTCCAACATGTATGAAACTTACTCCCAGCAGATTGAGACTAGCTCACAACTGGAAGGATCATGAACCGCATTGGGAGCTGAGGGGAGTTGTTTATTTTAAACAAAAAATTGCATGAAATGAAATTTAATCTAGCAATTAGTGTTCTACTTTGCCAAAGAGAAAACTAATCTAGCAATTAAAATCTTACTTTCCAAATGAAATCTAATCTATGTGAAGATTTATTCGACTTTATTGTTTATGTAAAACTAATCTAGCAATTAAAATCTTACTTTCCAAATGAAATCTAATCTATGTGAAGATTTATTCAACTTTATTGTTTATGTGAGATTGTAGTGCTTTGTGATGAATTGAAAGATTAAATTTAGCTTAACCTTAGTTATGAAAATTGAATCTAAGCTAAAATGCAAAATTTGAGACAATCACCAAACGACATTGGTCCCCTGGGGGGGTGAAAAGAGGGAGCTTGTAGACCCACCGATTTTATTAAAGAAACTACTCAAAACTTTATTGGAGCGACTTGTGACCATTCATTAGGGGGGTCACAAGTCTTTACAACATTTTACAAATGTTTATTGAAGAAAATGGTGCTCCAAATCTGCCCAAAATGGACAGAATTTCCTCTTATCTATTCGCTGACCTGCATAAAACAACAAACAAGAAATGACAAAAGATGACCAAAAACACTTTAGAAGTGTCTTTGGTTATTAGTAGGAAAGCCCCAAAATGATTAAGCAAAACTAATGTCAATTGAGCAAAAATGAACTAAGAAGAACAAGCTAAATAACTTGTCTCCTTAGGGTCTTTGTTTGCTATTTTAAAACAACAATGTAAAAACACTCTAGTTGCCAAATATGGAATTAAAGGATCTTTAAAACAAGTAAGCTTTTAGCCTCTAAAAATTTCGAAGTAAATTACTTGCTAAAAATGACGTTTCTTGTGCTAGATCTAGTTTATGATGATAAATTGAAACCTGAACTCTAGATCTAACCTTTAAATTCACTAACTAACTTAGATGAGAAGAATTTTGAAATCTGATATATATCTGAGATAAAGTAAACAACTAGTAACCCAAAAGATTTAAAGAAAAATTGAGATAAGAGAGAAAAAATGCAGGATGGAAGCCAACTTTGGGCTATGGGGTCTCTTTGATGTATTGAAGAGGGAATCCTTTCAATTAGATGAACTTGAAGGTGTTAGAAACTCAAGCTAGAGTCTTCCACTCCTCTAAATTAGAGATCCTGCAAACTTAAGACAAATCTTACAAGAAACTGTTAAAAGTAGATGCATCTACTTCTTACACACTCAATCTAGAAAACATGAATTCAAGCAAGAATGACATGAAATCATAAATTAAATATGCTAAATAAGATCTAGTAATGTGAGCAAACTCACTAATATCTTATTAAAAGATTAACAACAGATATAATTGTAAGAAAAAAAGTTTATCATAGTCTCAACACATCCACAAAGAAGAATGACCTCCACACATTAGCACAAGACACCAAGATTGACCTTCAAAGTCTTCAAGTTTTTTCCAATAGCCCAAGAGAAAATTACAATAACATAACTTTACATAACCCAATCTGATTACAAAGGGAGAACTAGCTCCAATATATAGCAAGAGGGAGGAGTTTCCAAGAGAAGGAGGACACACCACATGGAGAGGGAGGGCGCACCACTTGGAGAGGAAAGGGTAGCCAAGTGTAAAGATATGGCAGCCACCTATTCCACAACTCCTCTAAGCTGCCACATGTGAGGTATGAAGAGTGGGGATGGTGCCACCTCTTAAGGAGTGGGCAACCATCTCTAGGAATGCGCCACCTCTCCTCAAGAGGGGCGCACCTCTCCTTGGTGACATTTCCAAAACCAAAGCATATCTTACCCACTTATCTCAAATCACCTCCTACTTGCTTCCTATGGTTGCCACACAGTCTTTTAGGCTTTCTTCCACCCAAAACATGTTAAAACATGTTTCCCAAAATTTAACACTTGCTGATTTTATTTGACATTTTTGGGGTTTTTGAGTAAAATTGATTTTTTAAGTGATTAAAATCACTAATTTTACTCAACCAAGTAGGTACTTAAGTAATATGGGTGCTCTAGGACAAAAAATAAGCACCTCAAGGCATATGAAGTCTCATAGTACCATTTTTTAAATACAACTTTATTTTTTAATTAAAAATTCTCGTTTTGCGGAAAACTTTTAATTAACTAAAAAAATTTTAAAAACCTAAGGGGGACTTAAAACATTTCCATAAGGATTTAAGAGCATGTTTAGCATAGTAATATATAATAGACATTAGGCTTAGATCCATGCTAAGGCATAACCATGAGTATATACTCTAGCTCTGAAGGAATTGAGTGAAAAAACTCATAAATTATAAATTGCCTAAAAACGACAAAATATAATTAATAAGTAAAAAAAAAAACACTCAAGAGTAACAACTCATGCCTAAGTCGAAGGTGGCTAATACATTTTACAATTTCATCATGCAACATCTCTTATTACAATTTTTTATGGAAAATGTGAAAAAGTTGGTCTTATCGACCGACTGAACTTCTGAACTCTGAATTTTGAACAATCAATGTTCAATCTTTGGCGGCTTGTTGGAAGTCCATCCTAGTGCAACTTGGTGGATAACATTGTCTCCATATGGGGACGTGTGTTTGATCTTTAAGAAAAAAAGGAGAGCATGCGAGAATCCAGAATCTGTCCCTATATCACAAACATCTCACCAAAAACAACATCAACGACACATGTATATGAAGACCAAGTGTAAATTGAAATTGCACAATTATTATACATGTAAATACAAAATATAATACAAAAATGAATATGAACTACTATACATAAAGTATAAAAGAAGAAAGTGAACATAAATGAAATTTAAAATGTGGAGGAAAGGGTTAGAGATACGTTACAAAGGATGTCCCATGGCGTGAAGAAAGCCTGAAAATTTGTTTGTGCACTGATAGTTTGACCTTATCATTATCCAACTGGCTGAAATAGAAAACATATGTAGCAACTATGTCATGGATTAAATAAGACCTCGGATCTCTGAAAAATCCTTGTCCAGGATGATTCGTTGAAGATCTTTTTCCAAGTTTTATCAACTTGGCTCTTTTCTTGGGATCAGACCACCCAAGAAACATGTGCTTTTCTTTATTCAACCAAACATTAAAGTCTCGCAAGCCTTGTAAAGTTTTGATGAATCTCTGCATTGGACTATCATGGTGGAAGCCCAACTATTGCTCATAATGATTTGACATTGATAGATTGGAGTTGTCTTCCACTTTCCAATTATCTATTATTAATTCTTCTCATAGATGAGAGATTGGAACTGGGACTGTCAAGACCTCTGCTTCACTGATCGTTTCAGGTTCATCATAACTATCGAAGATCTTCTTCGAGGAGATGGATTCCTAGGGAGGAGGATGGGGATCTGAATTATCTGGATACTCAATCATTTCCAACTCAAAATCCTTTGTTTCCTCATGACTAGTTAATGACTCATCTATAGGCTCTTTCGGAATTTCCAAGTGAAATTCATTTTCTTGTTCACTATGAAGCTCTGGCTCTATAGGGTCTGAATACTTGATACAAGCTTCTGCCTCTGCAAGGCGAGCCTTCATGGCCTTTAACTGCTTCTCATAGATAAATTTCATGGTTTGAATGACTTCTTTAAACTTCTGATTGGAATCTGGTGAAGCATCATTCTTAACCTCTGAATTGATTGTTTTTATATTTGGAGGTTTCTTCTCCTTCCATTTTTCCATAAAAACATCAATCGACTCATTGTAAGTTCTAACCTGTTTATCTTTAAGTTCTGTAAACTAATCAAGATCATCATCATCAAAGGATAAGATAAACAATTTCATTCCCACATCTTCATATAAGGCATTGCAACACCATTTATTAAAGCAAAGGGAAACCTTCTTAACATGACGTCTAGCATCAACAATATTATTACTTTGAAAACAAGGCAAATTTTTAATTGTTTTTTGTGGAATCACATGTGGATAACCACTTATTGCAGAAAAATCAATAGGTTTATAAAGATTATACATTTCCAATTTGGATTTATTAAAAAAAGAAAAGTCTAACATAAATGGAATGGGACCCAAAAATTAATAAGGATCATGTTGAGAGGAAAGCTTGGCTAGCCTCCTCCAAAAATACCTTCGGTTTCAAGGATGAAGCCAAACAAACTGTGAGTTCCTCCTTGCAGAATACTTTGTCAAATTATTTTTGAAGTGGATTTGACAGATGATCAAGTTTATTCTAAACAAACAAGAAACATCAAACAAAGCAAAAAACAAAAAGGAAAACAAAATTCGTATTCCGGGAATAGAAAGATTTATCCCCGGTAGCGGCGCCAAAATGTTGCCTCCTTATACACACCTGGGAGACGTTGAAGAAATCTTCAATCCACTCAGTGTGTCCTCTGGGGCAAGTGAGATTTAAGGTGTTGTCACCTAATCCTCAACTCCTCCATCTAGGTTAACTCCTAGCGAAGCCAAGGGGGGTAGTCCCTAATAAATATACTAAGGCTTGAACTAATCTAAGTACACTAAATGAATCTAGGAATTTATTCTTTCATTAACAAACATAAAACAAAAGTATACACGGATCAATTATTCACCACGAGATATATCAAACATACACTTGCATAAAAATGATACTTAAGACACAATTGTTAGATGCAAGTGAATTCAAATTTGCTTCCAAGTAAATGACTGAAAAAGAGTGTGAAGCATATGGCTCTGCAAAATATGTAAATGAGACTAGTGCCTTGAATGTATCATGGGAAATTAAGGTAAATTAATGGTAGATTAATGAAAGCTTGTGTGGCCTCTTTAGATGCTACTTCTTTGTTTGGAAACTTGTGGAGAACTTACAAAAGCCTCAGGGACCTCACCAGTAAGTTCACTAAAAATGTTGGATGTCCAAAACGGGTGGGAATCCAAGTCCCGAGAGGGACCGCCTTACTTCACACACTCCCTTTATGCGTTTTCCCGCGCATTAAAGTAGCAACTATTGAGATTTCTCTAATTATTCTATCACCACTGACCAACCTAGCATGTATGAAACTTACTCCCAGCAGATTGAGACTAGCTCACAACTAGAAGGGTCAGGAACCGCACTGGGAGTTGAGAGGAGTTGTTTATTTTAAACAAGAAATTGCATGAAGTGAAATTAAATCTAACAATTAGTGTTCTACTTTTCCAAAGGGAAAACTAATCTAGCAATTAAAATCTTACTTTCCAAATGAAATATAATTTGTGTGAATATTTATTCACCTTTATTGTTTATGTGAGATTGTAGTGCTTTGTGATGAATTGAAAGATTAAATTTAGCTTATCCTTAGTTATGAAAATTGAATTTAAAGTAAAATGAAAAATTTGAGACAATCACCAAAAGACATCGTTCCCCTAGGGGGGATGAATAGAGGGAGATTGTAGCCCCACTGATTTTATTAAATAAATTACTCAACTCTTTATTGGAGTGACTTGTGACCATTCATTAGGGGGGTCACAAGTCTTTACAACGTTTTACAAATGTTTATTGAAGAAAATGGTGTCCCCGGGGGTCCCTGATGCTCCAAATCCACAAAAAATGGACAAAATTTCATCTTATTTGTTCGTTGACCTGCATAAAACAACAAACAAACAATGACAAAAGATGGCCAAAAACACTTTAGAAGTGTCTTTGGTTATTAGTAGGAAAACCCCAAAATGATTAAGCAAAACTAATGTCAATTGAACAAAAATGAACTAAGAAGAACAAGCTAAAGAACTTGTTTCCTTAGGGTCTTTGTTTTTTGTTTTAAAACAACAATGTAAAGGCACTGTAATTGCCAAATATGGAATTAAAAGATCTTTAAAACAAGTCAGCTTTTAGCCTCTAAAAATTTCGAAGTAAATTACTTGTTAAAAATGACATTTCTTGTGCTAGATATATTTTAGGATGATAAATTGAAACTTGAACTCTAAATCTAACCTTTAAATTCACTTATTAACTTAGATGAGAAGGATTTTGAAATCTGATATATATCTAAGATAAAGTAAGCAACTAGTAACCTAAAAGATTTAAAGAAATTTGAGATAAGGGAGAAAAAATATCGGATGGAAGCCAACTTTGGGCTATGGGGTCTCTTTGATGTATTGAAGAGGGAATCCTTCCGATTAGATGGAATTGAAGGTTTTAGAAACTCAAGCTATAGTCTTCCACTCCAAATTAGAGATCCTGCAAACTTAAGACAAATCTTACAAAAAACTGTTAAAAGTAGATGCATCTACTTTCTACACACTCAATCTAGAAAACATGAATTCAAATAAGAATGACATGAAATCATAGATTAAATATGCTAAATAAGATCTAGTAATGCAAACAAGCTCACTAATATCTTATTAAAATATTAACAACAGATATAATTGCAAGAAAATAAGTTTACCATAGTTTCAACACATCCACAAAGAAGAATGACATCCACACATTAGCACAAGACACCAAGATTGACTTCCAAAGTCTTAAAGTTTTATTCCAACAACCCGAGAGCAAATTACAACATCATAACTTTACATAACCTAATCTGATTACAAAGGGAGAACTAACTCCAATATATAGCAAGAGGGAGGAGTTCCCAAGAGAAGGAGGGTGCACCACATGGAGAGGGAGGGCACACCACTTGGAGAGGAAAGGGCAGCCAAGTGTAAAGATATGTCAACTACCTATTCCACAACTCCTCTAACCTGCCACATGTGAGGTATGAAGAGTGGGGATGGTGCCACCTCTTAAGGAGTGGGCAACCATCTCTAGGAATGCGCCACCTCTCCTCAAGAGGGGCGCACCTCTCCTTGGTGACATTTCCAAAACCAAAGCATATCTTACCCACTTATCTCAAATCACCTCCTACTTGATTTCTATGGTTTCCACACAACCTTTTAGGCTTTATTCCACCCAAAACATGTTTCCCAAAATGTAGCACTTGTTGATTTTATTTGTTTTTTTTTGGGTTTTTTGAGTAAAATTGATTTTTTAAGTGATTAAAATCACTAATTTTACTCAACCAAGTGGGTATTTAGGTAATGTGGGTGCTCTAGGTCCACAAATGAATACCCCAAGGCATATGAAGTCCCCTATAACCACTTTTTTAATACAAATTTATTTTTTAATTAAAAATTCTCGTTTTGCGGAAATTTTTTAATTAACTAAAAAATTTAAAAAAACCTAAGGGGGACTTAGCAAATTTACATAAGACTTTAGGAGTATGTTTAGCATGGTAATATACATTAGAAACTAGGCTTATATCCATGCTAAGGCCTAAGCATGAGTATATACTCCAGCTTTGGAGGAATTGAGTGAAAAAACTCATAAATTATAAATTGCCTAAAAACAACAAAATATAATTAACAAGTAAAAAAAAACTCTCCAGAGTAACAATGCATGCCTAAGTCGAAGGTGGCTAAGACCTTTTACAAGTTCATCATGCAACATCTAAACTCTAAACTTGGTCTTATTGACCGAAAAATGCGAAAAAGTTGGTCTTATTGACCGACTGAACTTCTAAACTCTGAATTTTGAACAATCAATGTTCAATCTTTGGCGGCTCGTTGGAAGTCCATCCTAGTGCAAATTGGTGGATAACAATCACTGAATGCCATTTTTTGCAAACATGATTACAAGAATGCTTTGATGATCATACTTGTTATTTAGCATTGAATCATAAACCTTGGTCAACAATTCTTTGTCTCCCAAAAAAATCCCCTATTGCAACGATTACCCACCAATGTGTAGGTGCTATCTACAGAGAAAAGTGCTATAGTCGGTGTTACCCACAATTTTGTTGGGTAACCATAAGGATTTCCTTGTGGTTATTTGTAAAATTCCCAAGTAGATTTAGCGAGAATATTGTGAATTACTGTTTTTCTGAGTGGGTTTTTGTCAAACAGTTTACTGTCTTGCCTTCCAAATTGCGTTGGGATTTGGTTATAGAGTTTTAATAGCAACAAATGAATGAAATGTAGCAATAAAGGATATACAACAAGAATGCAAAGAGATAACACCATAAAATAGCCACACTACTTTAGATATGCATTTTATTTAAATATATAACTGACCTCATTACAAGAGATGACCAGATTTGGAATAGAGATGGAAGAGTAATGTGTGTGGCTAAGAATAGCCCTAAGATACAATGAAAATAGTGAGAGATAGGCTCTCTTGAACTCCCAAAATCAGCATGCGAGATGATAAAGATCAATTTCTTTCCCTTCTATCTTATGGGTGGTTGTTATGGCTAAGTTGCACCCCTCTCTGGCTGGAAATCCTCCTAGGAAATTTTCCCTTGCTTGTTCTAGATTCCAAACTCCTGAAAAATGTTGCAAATCTATAGATCTAAGAATAATAATCTCATAAGAAGAGATTCCTTAATTGTAGCTATAGATCTGACCCTCCAACTCTCTGTATCTCCAAGAACAAGTGCACCCTCCTTCAAGAATTATCCCAACTTCGGTAATAAATAAATATGTAGTGATAAACCCTCCAAGACTAATGAGAAAAGGCGCCCTAGTGATGGAAAGCACCTATGGAATGGTATCTACTCCAAATCCAATGTCCTCTAATCCCAATGAACTCTTCGCTCCTAGGCAGTGTGCCCCGGTTCTACATAAACCCCCAAAACTGTGCCCTTGCTTCCACAAATAACTGCTACAAACTGATCTGAAATTGACAGAATGGTGAGGGTGGAATATTTCACCACATTGTCGAAGATTGGATCAGGAACATAGGAATCTCTCACCTCCTTGCTGATCTCTAGGGTCTCTTTACTCAAAACCCTCAAAACGTCAAAGCTGTAGAGCTCAAATGGAAAGTGATAAATGTCAAGAATGAAGTGAGCAATTCACCCTCCTTCCTTTTATCCCTCCTTCTAATTTTCACTTAAATGATCATTTTGGATTTCTAAGGTTTTTTTGTCCAATTATTTCATAAAGCCAATTTACCTTTTTTTTTTTAATCATTGCCACCTTTTGATAATAACTTAATTATTTGGTGACCCCCCTTTTGACCCTCTTAGTCCCCTTTATCTTAATGAGACTACAGCCTAGGGGGGGCAACTAGGCTACTAAGTCCCCCATGGTCAATATCACATGGAAGGGGACATTATAGTCTCCCCTGCTTGAAATTGCTTTCCCACAAGCAATTCCAAACCTGTACGCTACAAAACCTGTTCACCCTCCCAAGTGGCGTCCTCTATTGGAAAACTTTTCCATTTGATCAAATATTCCATGATGCTCTTGTTTCTTATCTTTTTCTCCCGCATCTCCAGTACCTCCTATGCTATCAAAATCATTGGCCTTCCTCATCAACAGGTGGCAATTCTGCATTAGTAGTAACATGTTGTCCCACTGCTTTCTTTAGACATGACACATGTAAGACATTATGAATTTTTCTCCTTGGTGGTAACTCTAGCTCATAAGTAACCTCCTCCACCTTTTTTCTCACCCTGTATGGCCCATAAAAACGAGGCTTGAGCTTCTCAGCGCCACTCCTTTTGATGGATGCTTTCCTGTATGGTTGGAGCCTTAGATAGACTAAATCCCCTACCTCAAAACTGTGCTCCACCCTATGTTTGTCTGCATAAAATTTTCTGTTGGTTTTGGGCTCTTTGCAAATGATCCTTGAGATCCCTAAGTACGTCTTGACTTTCTCATATCCACTCCTTAGCCATAGGGGCTCTACTATCCCCAAAATCAATCTCCATGAAGGTGAGTGAATCATATCCATATAGTGCTTTGAAAGGAGACATACCAGTGGACATGCGGTGAGTGGTGTTGTAACAATACTCACCCAAGTGCAACCACTTGACCCATGCTCTTTATTGTCCTGCCACATAATTTCTGAGGTACTCTTCCACCCATTTGTTAATTATTTTAGTTTTACCATCAGTTTGTGGATAATAGTTGGTGCTAGGGGTCAATTCTATCCCAACAAGATGAAATAGTTCCTACCAGAATGTGCTCATGAATCTATTGTCTCTGCCACTCACAATAACCTTGGGTAGGCCACATAATCTAAAAATCTCCCTGAAAAATAAGTATGTTATCTGTGATGCGCTATACTCCATGGATATGGAAAAAAATGAGCAAATTTTGTCAAGTGATCTACCACCACAAAAATGTCATCCTTCCCATGTGCCCTGGGAAATCCTGTAATAAAATCCATAGATATGATTTCCCATTTGTGCTCTGGAATGGGAAAAGGTTGTACTAAACCTATTGGGTGGGTGTGTTCATCTGAAATATCATCCAACTGATCTGGATATCTACTATTGAACTATTGTTTCATCACTTAGATCTGATACTCAAGGGGTTTCTGGATGCGTTTGAGTTAATTTTTTAACATGATTGGTGATTTTTGCATGTCTGTTTCATTAATTTATTGTTTTAACAATATATATGATGCATGCGAAATAAAGGACAATACCATCTCCGTAATATGTATTATGAGGAAAAAATAGAAATACAATAACATGCTGGAAGCAGATAAAACAATCATCAATTATATCTCATGGATTGTCACTGGAATACAAAGCAACTAATATGAAATACCCGTGATCAGAAGATGAAGGAAAATCTGTGCATGCATAGATAGATAAACAAAACGCAGTTCCAGAAACTCACGACCACTGCTGCAAATACTGGAAAACTCGCCTTGATGGAAATACTAGACATAACGGGTTGGAAACTGTCCCAAACTAAGCGCCCTGGCCTCTAGGATGCTCCTGACAACTGTAGCGCTGAATATCCGACCTTTGAAGCTCTGGATGTCACCCCCCGGGGGTTTGCGCACCTCCTAGGTTGTGTGAGTGCGCCCTAGTGATCCCACTGATGGAATCCGATGATGTATGTCTCGAAATGATCATATTGGTCACCTCTGTAATGAGTTGGAAGGGTTTCCTTGGATTTGATCCAGAATACCCCATGGAACCCCAAACGTCCCTCCTCAAGAACTACACCCTTCCTCGTTGTATGATGCACACTAAGAGATTCCATCGTCAGAATATGATGACTGGTGGCTCAAAAGAAGGACCCTGGCTAGCTCTCAATTGGTTCGAGAGGAATTTGCAATATAGTCCTTGGTCTCGCGCAGCTACACAAAACCCTCTCTAACCCTTACGCCCTCACTCGCTGAGTTGCGCAATCACTGCAAACTAGATACTCCTGAATAACATAGTGAAATACCTGGATGGTATCTTCGATAGGCTATGGTGTGTCTCTCAACATCGAAACTGATCAATGGTGGTGGTTTCCTCTAGAAATCCACAAAACAATAAATAAGGAGCGTCGAAGTCCCGAAATGAATAAGGACTACCCATCCTGACGCTTTATTAAGTCATGGTTGTTGGATCAACAATGGAAGGATATGGTAAGATCTTCAGTGAGTATCACTCCAGGGGAGTTAAGTGACTTGGGAGTTGTAATGTCCCGTAGCGTCGAAGTCCTGAATTGATAAAGGCTGTCCATCTCAACGTCCGATTAAGTCGTGGTCGTCGATCTCGTTGAAGCCTCCAGATGGGGCGGGATCGTCCAGTCGACAGGAGATCAAATCTCGATCGTCTGATTTGCTTGTAGAATTATTGGAAGGGCTTCGACGAAGTTTAACTCCGAGAGAAGTTGGATATTGAAAAGGGAGAATAGCCAAAGGCTGAAGTCCGGAGGATTTGGTCCCAGCGCTGGTCTCATGATAAGGTAAAGGGGTCAATTAGAGGTGTAGAGGGCCTAGAAGTGACCAAGCCCTCAGACATTGTGTTCAAACAAGGTCCTGTGTAGAAGAATACAGAGGAAGGCACTAAAGAGTGAATAAGCCCGTGGTTTCGAGCCATGGTCACATGGAAAGTGGTTTGAAGGAAGCGCCTGTGCAAAATTCGAATTATGTCCCAGTTAAAGGAGCCATGGAAGATTTCGACAAGATCCTGTTGCAAAGCAAAATAAAAGGGGTTGAAAGTGATTTTTTTTCGGGAAGCCATAACTTTAAGCTCAAATATCGAATTGGGTCAAGATTACAGTCATTGGAAATATGATTCAGAGAAGGATAACATGGAAGTGTTATAATATGGAGAATGATAATATATTCTTCATGAATTGAGAAGAAAAAGGACTTGTAGCATTGTTTGACGATTTTTTTAATAATATGCACAATTCTAACAAAATGGTTGCTTGCACATTTTGCAGAATTAGGGGGGTGTAAACTTATCAGTTTAGTAAAATAATGCATATTCAAGAAATGGAATAAGGAGAGGGAGCTTCCCACCATGATAACGAGGTCAAAGGTCAGAATATCAATGTTGGTAATGCAAAGACATAATCCAACAGACACCAGGCCATAGGGGAACAAGAAACATTAATAGAGACTGTGAGAAGCCTGAAAATAGAAGTACAGAGTTGCAAAGTAGACAATGAGAGACTGATAAGAGAAAAAAAAAGATAAATGCTCAAGTGATGCAAAGCTTAAATCAATTGCAGAGGCAAACAAAGAATGGATCAAACTTGAAACAGGAGGATGAGGGAAGATGTCATGAAATAAGAGATGACTGCTAAAGAACTGGTTATTCAAGAAGTGCTAGCAGAAGTCATAGACATCACTCACCTCCCTACTCAACAAAGAAATTTTATGCATTTGAATATTCCCTAAGTAGTCCAAAGGTGTCTCCTGTTAGTTACCAAAGAAAAAGACATGAATTGGACAATTTGCAAGGAGAGATGAGGAATCTTAAGCCACCATCCTTTGATGGTGAAAGAGAAAGGGAAGATGATGTTGAGGCATGGTTTCTTGGAATCATGAGGTATTTTCAATTACATAACTACTTATCAAACCTAGAAGCAAGAATTTCCACATACCATTTACATGGGAAAAATGATATGTGGTGGAATTAGCTAAATCAAGTTGAGCACATTAATGAGAATAGGATCACTTGGAAGCAGTTCAAGAAATATTTTTAGAAGGAGTACCTTTCAGAGCACTTATATGACAAGAAAATGCAGGAGTTATTTGAACTTAGGCTGGGAAGTATGACCATGGAAGAGTATGAAAAAAAGTTCGTGGGGATTCTAAAGTATGTGGGGTTTATAAAAGATGAGAAGGTGAAAGTACAAAGGTTTTTTAGTGGACTTCCATCCTTTTATAAAGAGAAGATTCAATATGATGAACCTAGGACTTTGATTGAGACCATTAGGAAGCCTTAGTACCTATATGAGAAAGGCAAGGGAAGATAATCAATGCAGAAATATTGGAAGGATAATAAGAAGGAGAAACATGATCAAAGGAGGAAGGGATTCAAACCTCCTTTCAATAGAAATATTCCTAATAAAAATCATCAAGACCAATATGCTAAGGATGAATCCAAGAGAGAAGAATCCTTGGGAAAAAGGGGAAGACCACCAAAAAGGACAAAGTACAAGGATTTCCACATGTACAAGGATTTCCCTCACAAAAAGGACAAAGTGAAGACCATGCACAACATCCAAGAGGCTGCAACTGTAGAAGACATGTGAATAATATATGTAGCCTTAGATGATCGAAAAGTAGAATACCAATCCAATATGATCGAGGTGGAAGGTAACATCATTAATCATCCTGTTGCTATTTTAATTGATTCATGAGCAAGTCATTGTTACATTGATCCTAAAATAGTGGATAGATTACGTTTGGAGAAAAGTAAGCTTGAAAAATCAAGTTTGGTTCAGATAGCCACTGGAACCAAAAGGAGAATCCATGATATGGTCAGAGGTTGTTCCATAAGTCTTAATGGTGTGAATACTAATGCTGATCTAAATATTATACCATTGGGATCTTATGATATTCCAATTGGAATGGATTGGTTGGACAAGCATCATGTTGTCCTATATTGTCATAACAAGACATTTACATGTCTTGATGAAGAAGGAAAACAAAGCACTGTGAAAGGAGTTCCAAGACCCATCTCTATAAGGGAGATTTCATCCTTACAGCTAAAGAGATGTTTCAGAAAAGGGTGTCAATTGTATGCAACCCATGTGGAGGATCCAGACAAGACAAAGGGGCCAAGCGTTGAAGAATTTTTGGTACTACAAGAATTTGAATATGTATTCCAAGAAATACCAGGGTTTCCACCAAAGAGGGAGATAAATTTATCTATTGATTTAGTGCCAAGAGATTCCCCAGTATAAAAAACACCTTACATAATGAGTACACCAGAATTAAAAGAATTACAAATGCAGTTGGAAGAATTGTTCAAGAAAGGGTACATATGTCCAAGTGTTTCAACTTGGGGAGCACTAATACTCTTTGTCAAAAAGAAGGATGGAACTTTGAGGCTGTGTATTGAGTTTCGACAACTGAATAAATCCACTGTAAAGAACAAGTACCCTCTACCTAGAACTGATGACCTCTTTGATCAGATAAGAGGGGTAAAGATATTTTCAAAGATAGAATTGAGATCAGGGTACCATCAGGTAAGAATCAATGAAGAAGACATCAATAAGACAACCTTTAGAGCCAGGTATGAGCATTATGAATTTGTAGTGGTGCCATTTGGATTGTCGAATGCACCAACTGTCTTTATGTGCTTAATGAATGGCATATTAAGAAATTACTTGGATAAGTTTGTCATAGTATTCCTGGACGACATACTTGTCTATTCCAAGTCAGAGGAAGAGCATGAACATCACCTAAGATTGGTATTGCAAGTGCTGAGGGAACATCAATTGTATGCCAAACTTAGTAAGTGTTCTTTTTACCAAGAACAGATCCATTACTTGGGACATATTATTTCAGAACAAGGTATAGTAGTGGATCCAGAGAATATTGAAGCCATTAGAGGATGACCAACACGCAGGAATGTTTCAGAAGTCAGATCTTTTATGGGGTTATCTGGTTACTACAAAATATTTATAGCTGGGTTCTCCGAGATTTCCCATCCCATAACTTATTTGCAAAAGAATGGAATTAAATTTGAATGCACAACACAGTGTGAAGAGAACTTTAATCTGCTGAAAGAATTACTTACTAGTGATCATATTTTAAAGATTGTTGACCCAATTGAAAGTTTTTTGGTATGTACAGATGCATGCAAGGAAGAAATTTGTGGAGTCCTCACTCAAAATGGACATGTCATTGATTATGAGTCTAGGAAGCTTAAAGAATATGAGAGGAATTATGCCACACATGACTTGGAATTTGTTGTCATTGTTCACGCATTGAAGATGTGCAGGCATTATCTCACGTGGAAGAGATTTGAATTAAGAACATACCACAGTGGTTTGAAATATATTTTTTAACAACCAACTTTGAATGCCAGGAAAAAAAGATGGCTAGAATTTTTAAGTGAATACGATTTTGACATCAATCATATCCAAGGAAAATAAAATAAAGTGGCTGATGCACTTAGTAGAAGAGTACATCTCATGCATGCTACAACTGTTAATATGCATTAGTCAGATTTAAAGAGAAGAATTTTAGATGTTGTTGTCATAGATCAACATTACCTATAGGTAAAATAAAGCTTACATCAAGAAAATGTACAACAAAAAATTAAAGAATATGAGATGAAGGAAGATGGATTACTTATGCATAAAAATATAATTTATGTTCCTAGTTCCGAAGAACTTAGGAATTTGGTATTAAAAGAAATGCATAATGTTCCATATGCCGGATATCCTGGTTACCAGAAAACAATTGCAGAAGTAAGAAGCCAATTATTTTGGCCAGGAATGAAAAAAAGATGGTGTTGATTACATTTCCAAATGTATGGAATGCCAAAGAGTGAAGTCTGAGCATAGACACCCAACAGATTTGCTACAACCATTACCAATTCCAAAGAAGAAGTGGGAAGTGGTAACCATTGATTTAATAACTAAATTTCCCAGGAAAACAAGACAACATGATTCAATCATGGTCGTGGTTGATAAATTGGAAAAGGATGCTCATTTTTTTCCTATAAAAACGACTCATACAACAACTAATATTGCAGAAATTTACATGAGGGAGATTGCTAGGTTGCATGGGATACATAAGAAAATTCTCTCAGACAGAGACACAAAGTTTACTTCAAATTTTCGGAGGGGAATGTTTAAAGGATTTGGTACAAATCTGAACTTTAGCACAACATACCATCTACAGTCAGATGGGCAGACAGAGAGAGTCAACCAAGTAATTGAAGACATGTTGAGAATGTATGTGATGGATAAGCCATCTAAGTGGGAAGATTACTTGCACTTGGTTGAGTTTTCCTATAATAATGGGTATCAAGCTTCATCGAAAATGAGCCCATTTGAAGCTTTGTATGGTAGGAAATGCGATACTCCAGTGAGTTGGAACAACCCAACAAATAGAGTGGTACTTGGGTCAGAATTGCTCAAGGATATGGAAGACTAGATGGTTAGAATTACGCATAATTTAAAGGCAACTCAAGATAGACAGAAAATTTATGCAGATAAGAACATAACAACTAGATAATTTAAAGTGGGGGAGCATGCGCTTTTAAAAGTGAAGCCCAAGAAGAGCTCTTTGAAGTTGGGTAGTTGTACAAATCTAGCAGCTACATTCTATGGTCTATTTGAGATATTGGACAGAATAGAGCCAGTTGCATACATGCTTGCATTGTCTGCTTCCATGAATGTGCATAATGCATTTCATGTCTCTTTGATAAAAAAATATGTACATGATCCTAACCATGTTATTGATTGACATCTAATTCAAGTACAGACAAAGGGAAACTTTCAGGTCCAACCAATGCGAATATTGGACAGAAAAGTCAAAATACTCCAGAATCGAGTTATAGAGCTAGTAAAAGTCCAATGGACATGCTACGGTCCTAAAGATGCTACCTATGAGCATGAAGATTCCATGTGGGCAGAGTACCCACAACATTTTGAATAAATTTTGAAGTTTTGAATTATGTTTTGTATATGCACTGAGGACAGTGCCAAAATAAGGGGGAGGGAAATGTAATACCCCGGTTTTGAGACCTGTATTAAATAATGTATTTTGTTAATCTATGAAAGGCCAGAGTGCCTAAACAATTGAAAGAGGCTAATGTGCCTAGGAAATGCAATGTTTTGATTATTATTAATAATAAATACATCACTGGCTGCTAGACGAACAAGGAAAAGAGTTATAGAGGGCTATGATTCCACAAGAGAGGGGGATTAAGGGGCTACGTATTTATTTTATATTTTATTTACCCATATTTTCTTTAATGGAGAATAACAGTTACATGAGCTTCTTGAGGGGAAGGCCAAGTGGTTCCTTAATTCCAAGAATTACATAAACACATCATTGGTTTGTTGTGGGGGTTGCTTCTTCTTCACTCATTCACTCACTCACTCACTCATTGCTCATTGTTCACACTTTTCATTCTGTTCTCACTCCACTCATTCTCTCCTCATTCATGTTTGGCTTGGGAAGGGAAAACGAATTGTTGGAGAGGTGCCATGGGTTTTTTGGCTGTAAAGACTGTTGGTGTATTCCGACCATGAATTAAGGCATGCATGTCTGAGATGCTTTGGCATGTGTTCAATTTTTCTCACAGCTGCGAATCCTGAGAGTCCCAGCATGGATATTCTTGACCAGATGCGTTGGAGCCCTGGAATGAGATTGACAGCTTGAGGGACTACATGGCAGAGAAGGGGGTCCATTCTCTTGGGTTGTGCAGGCTAGGTAGAAGAGAGTTGGTGTACTTTGGATTGTTGTGGGTGTTGAAAATCCTATGAGAGATTGAGTGTTGACTGGTTTGGGAAGCCGAGTGACACTCTGAAACTGTCCTTGTGGATTCATAGACCTGGATCGAGGGTGACATTGTTGTTGAGACTTGGAACAACAATATCTACGGTTGGGTGGAACGTCCTTGGTCTGCATCCATTTGGTGATTCATTTCATTAAAGATAAGTGCTCTTTGATATGGTTTCATTTATTTGTGTATTTATTCCACTATGTATTTGTTTATCTATGAAATTTGTATCTATAATATGCATGCCTGTTGGTTATTGTTGTGCATGACATATGTCTCATTTATTTATGTTGTAGCATGGATCTTGATCTATGCATGTGAATACTTCATGCATCTTTATTAATTAAAAGTTAGATCATAAGTCGAAATTAGTCCAAAGCGAGCTTGAAGTAGCGTAGCTTGGACTATGGGTGGTTGGGTATATTACAATAATTAGGTTCTTCCTTGCCATTTACTATATACATGAGTATTTGTACGATCTTGTCCTGTCCTGCATCCACTGAAGCAATCAATTGATTTTTCCCTTGTTCAATAGCTGTCAAAATTGTCTTGAGATCTGTTTGTCCCCTTGAAAAATGTTCTTGTGTCTCTTGCAAGTGATGTTGCATGTCAAATAGTGTCATATCAATAGAGCGTTGCATTTCCTGAACTATTTTTGCCCAATCAGTCCCTTTTGTCATTACCATCCCATGTTTCCTATCTCCTCCATTTCTAGAATTGTTTCTAGTTATCCTTCCTTCCTATCCTTCTTCCTTCTATTGTATCCTTCCATTAGAAATCCTCATAGTTTGGGAGGATTTGCGCTTTGATACCACTGTAAATTTCCCAAGTATATTTACTAGGAATATTGTGAATTATTGTTTTTCTAAGTGTGGGTTTTTGTCAAACAATTTACTGTCTTGCCTTCCAAATTGCATTGGGGTTTAGTTATAGAGTTTTTATAGAAAAAAATCACTAAAATGTAGCAATAAAGGATATACAACAAGAATGAAAAGAGATAACACCAGAAAATAACCACAATACTTTAGATATGCATTTTATATAAATATATAGTTGACCTCATTACAAGAGATGACCAGATCTATACAACAAGAATGCAAAGAGATAACACCAGAAAATAGCCACAATACTTCAGATGTGCATTTTATTTAAATATATAGCTGACCTCATTACAAGAGATGACCAGATCTGGAATAGAGATGGAAGAATAATGTGTGTGGTTGAGAATAACTCCAAAATACAATGAAAATAGTGAGAGATAGGCTCTCCTGAACTCCCAAAAGAAGCATGCTTTATCAAAAAGATCAATTTCTTTCCCTGCTATATTCTGGGTGGTTGTTCTGGCTGAGTTGCGCCCCTCTCTGGCTGGAAATCCTCCTAGGAAATTCATCCTTGCTTGTTCTTGCCTCCAATCTCTCGAAAAATGCTGCAAATCTATAGATATGGGAATAAGAAGATCATAAGAAGAGATTCCTTAATTGTAGTTGTAAATATGACCCTCCAACTCTCTGTATCTCCAAGAACAAGTGTGCCCTCCTTCAAGAATTCGCCCAACTTCAGTAATAAATAAATATGCAGTGATAAACCCTCCAAGACTGATGAGAAAAGGATCCCTAGTGATGGAAAACACCTCTGGAATGATATCTACTCCAAATCCAAGGTTCTCTAATCCCAACGAACTCTTCTCTCCTAGGTAGTGTGCCCCAGTTCTTCAAAAAACCCCAAAAATGCAGCCTTGCTTCCGAAAATCACTACTACAAACTGATATGAAAGAAATAGAATGGTGAGGGTGGAATCTTTCACCACCTTGGCCAAGCTTGGATCAGGAACAAAATAATATCTCACATCCTTGTTGATCTCTATGGTTTTTTTACTCAAAACCGTCAAAACATCTAAGCTGTAGAGCTCAAAATGCAAGTGAGAAATGTCAAGAATGAAGTGAACAATTCACCCTCCTTCCTTTTATAACCCCTTCTAATTTTCACTTAAATTATCATTTTGTCTTTCTAAGGTTCTTTTCTCCAATTATTTCATAAAACCACTTTACCTTTTTCTTTTTAATCATTGTCACCTTTTGATAATAACTTAATTATTTGGTGACCCCCTTTTTGGCCCTCTTAGTCCCCTTTTTCTTAATGAGACTATAACCTAGGGGTAACAACTAGTTCCCCATGGTCAATATCACATGGAAGGGGAAATTACATTATTTTGAAAGAAATAGGTCTTCGTGATGATACCATGAATGAAAATTGGGCTTGAGTATGGTGGACTTTGTTTCCTGTGGTTATTCCTCAATTTGAAAGTGAAAATTTCCAGGCACCGGACTTGTAAAGAGAAGAGAAGTAAATTTGTGTGGTCGAAGAGAATATTTTGCATCATGAATTGGTTGGTAATGGAAGAACTAAAAAACAAACACAAAAGAATGCACCAAATATCATAGAACAAGCGACCAATGGAACCTCAATGATTCTCTATGATGCCCAACAACGTATTCATGAAAGATGTTCACAATTTACATGGTATAAAGGTTACAGTTGTGGATATGAATAAGAAAGTAATTATATCACTTATGTGAAAAAATGGAACACTTTGTGCCTCCTACCTTTGAGAACATGATGGACAAACTCAATTCTTCAATTTCGTTGATGGATGAGTACTCATCTATGCAAGATTAGTCTAATAGTGTTATTATGATATTGGGTTCTTCCATCAAAAGGGAGAGCAGAGCAAGTTGGAGATCATCATGTGCTAATGATCAAATTCATATGATACAAGAAGCAATGTTACAAGAATCTATTCCTTCATCAACTTTGTTCAGAATGATTACTATGGAAGAGAGGGGTTATTACCAGGTATATATACTATTAATGGAAGATTCAATTGGTTTGTACACTCGAGATTCAATTCATCTTTACAACAAACTACTAGGAGCCTTGTTGGGTGGTCTAGTAAAAACAATATCATCAATGAGATTGATGATAGTATGTTAAAGATGAATAATTTCAAATATGTGAAAGGAGGTGATCTATAATCAATGTAAATTCATGAGGAGGTATCAACTGTCATAGTTTCTTCCAAGTCGAATGATCAAAGTTTGGAACTCATGAATGGAAATTTCGTGCACTATCAAATAGATCGTGCAACAATGATAGAAGAATGGTAGAGTAGTGATGATGAACGTACAAAATTGGAAAATAAGAATATTCTGGTAGATTCTTTAAGCACTTGCACAATTGTTGATCTTCCAGGGGTGATATGAACGGACTTTAGAACTTTTGGCTAATTTTTGACCAAGGAAATTATAGAGAAGCGCCCCAACAAATTGAAGCCTTAATAAATATGGTAAGACTTGTGTTAAGGACACACACACACACACACACCTCTATATATCAATCTGTTTCTAAAGATACTAGATTAATAGGCACTTCACAAAGTGAGTAGCAGAGCAAGCAAAACACACACACACATATGTGGGACACCAATAATGAAATAGGGCCGACCTAATGTTTTTTAAAATTTGATGATGGGGAGTCAACCTTGGAGGACCAATCTTCATCAAAACCCTTTCCACTTTGAAGTACCCATGTGTATTCTTTATAGGAGGGTTGTATATCCTCATACTTGAGGTCATATGCTCACAATTTCCTTGAAGGTATACCTTGGAGAAGTGCTTAGTTATTGTGGTTCTTTCTTTTAAATATGGAATCTGATTCAGTTTAGAAGACTGTAGATTTTGATAAATGCCCACCTTTGAAAGAAGAATTTGGTTGTTTTATTGGTGAAGAAGGCAAGCCCTTGGGAAGTTTTGGAAGGGCTACTTGTTTTGAGGAACAACCATTTGTTCTTTTTTGAGATATGAGGTCACATCTACAATTGGAATCCCACATACAGATGGAGAATCCTTTTGAAGGTCCCTTTGGAGGTTGGATGCTACGCCAAAACCCCCATATTCTCCTAATTTATGGAAATGGATCATTTTGAGGGCTTGTGCCCCCTTATTTTTTGTACATGTGGTCTAAGAAGACCAAATTTTGTATATTTTAATTAGAGAAGAGGGCCCTTTCCCCCTCCATAATCTATATTAGGGGCGTTTAGCCTAAAGGAATTAATATTTTAATGTAAAGGAAGTTGAGCATCTCCTCTATAAATAGAGATGTGTTTCCTCTCATTTTCACAACAACTCGAGGGAGAAATCCCTTAAGAGGTCTGAAATTTCTTGGATCATTTTGGTCTTTGATTGGTGTCTCGGATGGAGGATTAAGAACTTTGGTGGATGGATGATTTTGTGGATGTTTCTCTTGTTTTGGTGGATGATCTATGAAACTAGGGTTTCCTCATGCATAGCGACTTGGTTTAGTAAGTGTTATTTCCATGTTTAAGTGTTGGTTCATGGTATATCTTGGTGGATGCTCTATTACATGGTTAATAATTGCATGTTATCTTGTATCCTTGGATCATCTTGTTAGAAACCCTAAGGAAGGATTAATATTGTTTATCCCCTTCCCTTACTTCATTCATCTTAAACCTTGTTGAAGCATTTAAGGCCTAGTCTAGGGGTTAATATTGTTAATCCCCCTAAACTTTGTCTTTGGCCAGTTCAAATACCTAGGGATTGTGATGGTACACCTCCCTAAGGTTCGATCTAGTTTCAATCTGGATCCCTTATTGGAAGCCATAGAAGACATATGACAAGATTAGGGATTGTGATTGTACATCCCCCTAATCATGTTTTCGTAGAGAATTAGACCTAGGGATTATGATGGCATATCCTCTTAGATCTTAATTTTTTACTCTTCCCTTGATCTCCTGGCCTCCGACCACCTTTCTTTACTACCTTAAATATTATCAAACTCATTTTTCTTGGAATCGCTCTTCACATCATCTTGAGCTTCATTACCCAAGTCCTAGCAATCTTAATCCAGGGAAACCCCCTTGAGCTAGAGAAGAGATGGCCTGAAGATAAGAGGGTTGGTGAGGTGACAATGGCCTCCCTCTTGGTTACATTGGATTGCACTTGAGATTTCAGACTTTATCTCTATAAGTGTGAATGTGTGTGATAAAAATAGCCACCTTGAAATATTTATCTTTCCTATCCACAACCATGGCTTATTTTGTTTGTTGATTATGTTGCATTCTAGGCAATGTTCTCCATTGTTTTGTAATGTGGGGTGTGTTATCACACAATCTGTAATTGCCCAAAGCCCAAGGAAAGTGGATGCAAGATTGGCGTAACAAGGAGTGACCTATCATTGTCACCTTAATAGGAAACCCCTTTCTATTTAGGAGTATATCTTAGTACCCCAAGGGAGACATCCCCAGTGACCTAAGGGTTTGAGAAGGCTAAGGTAAAATATATAAGAAAGTTCCACCCCTCTCATAGGTCACTCAAGTCAGAGGTTCGTTGTGTCTTATAGAGATGAAGCAAAGGGTAAATAAGGTGTCCCTGCCCAGAACAAGACAACAAATAGAAAATAGTGCAATTTCCAAGTACCATATGATGTTAGTGCTTCATAAGACCATAAACCTTTGAAAAAATAAGTAAGCTAATATAAAACTGCAGTAAGGTAATTATTTATAACAAAAAAAATATTTTGTAACAACCACAACAATTATGCCTTAAGAATGCTTGACAATGAAAACAAAATATAACTCTAATTCGACAGAATGATAACAACTTGTTAGAAGAAAAATTGAGAATGGCTAATCAGCTTTTAATGTTGCTTTTGAGATGAATTTGGTGTTGTTAGATGGTTGTAGCAATATTTTGCAACAACAACAAGTTAGTAAATGGATTAGTCTAGTCTAAGGTTAGTAGCAGTCAGTAAACGTTTCGAGGAAGATAGTCTGAGAGTTGTTTGATCAATCAATCACTATGGTGAGTGGACTAGTGCCTTTTAGGGTATATGGAGTCAACAAAAACATCAACAAATCTTAGAGAAAAATAGCAATAATAGTACTTATCCAAAGGAGATGGAATGGATGGAGAAGGTGTTGTTAACCCAAGGCCTCAATCATCCAAATCCTAAGAGAAAATTGACTAGAAAGTAAGAAGACTTAGGCCCTAGCGGTTTCTCTTTCCTTAGACAATTTGGAAATAATGTATGTGTTGACTCTTAAAAACGCAACGATGAATACTATGCTTGCAAATGATTTCCAAGCTTTATTTTTTAACTATATAAATAATAAACTAGTAGGTGGGACCCCCTTGTTGGACTTATGACACTATGGTGGTTAAGACACACTTATATTTTGTTTGCTTATGTGATGGTACCAGCACAATCTTCTACAATTCATTTGTTTTAGATCATGGTTTAAAATGTTATAATGATATGTGTTGATTGGATGATTAAAACATGGCACTAAATGGATTTGATAAGCTCTCACAGAATATGTTAAGGCTTCCCTATGGATGAAAGAATTGTTATCCAATTTTGGTTTTGATCTTGTATTAAACATGGCATTAAATGGTTTAAATGATCTCCGATAGAAGATAATAATGTTTTCCTTTTGGATAAAACAACTATATTCAAGTTCTAATGTTGTGTATTTTTATGAAAAAGGATGGGTGCTCTTCACCCTTGCTACTATGGTTATGCGCCTTGTTTGAGTTTCGTAAATGGTTGCACATTGGGTTATGTTCCTAGCACATTGTTATTGTAAATAAGTTTGACATTACCAAGGGGTGGTGCACTTTGAAAAAGTGATATGGCAATGGGTACTTGGTTGATTAATGATATAGTGCTATGGTGAATTGGCTTGGATCGTACTTTGAATTGAATGAAGTTGGAAGGGAGAAGCGACGTGCATTTACTGCACGTCACTCAAACTCCCTTCGAGCCTGTCACCCTAGTCATTCTTGCATTGTTTTGGCTCTGGTAGTTTTTGTTTATCCTCCTTGCTCAGTCGTGAAGGAGGTATACAATCTTGTTTTTTTCCTCGTGCGGGCTTCTCCAGGTATGGGTTTTCTTACTCTTCCATCCATGATAGTTACTATTCCCTTTGAATCAATTTTTGGCTCTGATTACTCATGGTCCATGTGTTTCTTAAGATGTTATGATAATTTTGAACTATGTATTGGTGTTTGTGTTCTTGGTTTCTCATGATAGTGGTTCTGAACTGTTGACATTCTTAGAAGAAATGGTTGTGGTTCTCTTGATGTTTGTAATCCTTCGCATATAATTGTTGAATAAAGATTTCATTTGAGCCTGCTTTTCCATGACACTGTTTTTGGGTCTGGCCTCTCTATTGAAATTGATTATCATGGTTTGCCAAAGCTCTGAGCTTTGCAAGTACCCTACCTATGGATTGACAATACAGATCTCTGTGATTAAGTTTTCTCACACCATGTCCGTCCCTGTGGCTAGTGTACACACATTATTTCGACCCTGTGGGTTTTAATGAGAAATGGTGAAATATTAAAGTATTTCGTGCCTTGTCTTGGAAAAACCCTGAGCTGTTAGCTTCTTGATATAACCTCACCATTGCTTGGTAAACATTACACAGTATGAATTTAACGCCACCTAGAAGTTGATGGAAGCATTATGCATTCTTTTGGGCATGGGTTTGTGGTTGGTCGCTCATTTTACAATATTGATTAAAGGGATTGGTTTCATTTTGTTTCCTATTGGAAATGGTTGTCTGTTGTTTTGGAAGCCCTTACAGCCGGGAGCATTGTTACATGTTATGGTTCTATGGTAGATTGTGATAGGGCATGAGCTATCTGCGCTATTTGAATACCAAGCTCTCTGGTCAAGCCACTTGTTCGTACCTTCTACTTGGTGTCTTAAACCCTAAATATTACATTGATATCGTTTTACTCCAGATCGATGGTTGAGGGGAGCACTGTGCATGATCAGTTACTGGGGCACAATTTTGGTTGGGTCCTTTGTTTGGTAATTCTGGAAGAGATCTGTACCCATTTATTTATTTGAAGTTTGGAATCAAAGTATTGAATGTTATTTGGTTCAATCGTTATGATTGATTGTATAAAAGGGACACCTGTGTGTGAAGTGTTTGAAGCCCGAATAAGAGTTATAACGTCCAAATTGTTTGCAGTGGTTAAATATATGGTGGATATGAGTTGATTGCCAATACGGTGTGTGTCCCTATTGGTTTTAAAGATTAAATATTGAGCTAATGGTCATGGCTCAATGGATATTGTGATCTCTTATATCGATTGCAATGTTGTTCGTTATGATTGTCATATAATGATTATATGGATACAATGGCTTCTGTAATTAAATAATTATGGGCATATAGATTATTGTTTGGAAGCCAATAAGAAATTCGTCAATGAAAGTAACAGTTTAAAGTATTGTTTTGAAAAAGTGAACATTATTAAACTTTGAAGGTCTGTACAGAGATATGTTTTGATTGCATGTTTTGATTTATTTTCAATTGAACAATATCCATATCAATTCCCCATCATTCTATCATTTTTTGCTCATTACATTCCCCTCATAATCCCAATTTCACTGATTGCATCCCTGTTCTGTGAAATAAAACTAAAAGGAAAAGTCTGTGTAAAAGCGATAAAGGGATAACACATCAAGGGTTGGTGACTGATATTTTGATACTTTATTACACAGTAAATTGTTTGATTAATTGTTGAAAAATATTCATGTATTAATCCCTTATCATTATACCACTTTTTTCTCATTACACTCCCTCCATATTTCCCATGAACGATATCACCCCCTGTTCATTTGGAAGTTAATGAATGGTTTTTTAAGGATGGATTGCATGTATCTTGTGTCAATTCTTGAGCCAAATTTTGATTCATGTGTTGGCCCTTGGTTATGTATTAAGGAAGAAAGAAAAGATTAAGGAAGAAGAAATACGAAGTACAAACTGCGCGGGAAGCACAAAAACATAGGAAGGGTCGAAGTGGCTAAAGAAGCAGAAAAGAGGAACGAAGTAAAGGAAAAGCTAGTCGTTGGAAGAGAAGATCGAGGAAGACAAATCATCGGAGAAGATAGACCGTGGACAACTCAGCAAGCAGAAGAATACACCAACAGGTGCTTTGGATCACCTTCCAGAAAAGGAGGAGGAACAAGCTAGCGAATCCCTTAAAATGCGGGTCAAGTGGACCTAGGGTTTTGGCACCTAGGGTTTTGGATCTAGGGTTTTGACACCTAGACTTCGGTCTAAGGTTGTCCAAGAGTCATGTAATGTATAAATAAGGTCTAAAAGAGTCGAGAGGGGTTCGTCATTGTTCGTTGTTGTTCAACATTGGTTAACGATTATGATTATTAGTGGTGTGAGAAAGAGAAGTGATTTGTTGTAAGAACATTCTTGTATTCTCAATATTCAATTGGGTGTGAAGATCAACCTTGCAGTTGGGTGGGTAGGGAGGAGAGAAGAAGAGAAAAAGAGAGAGATCTGTATCTAAGTGTGCAAATAGAACTGTATGTTTTCATCTAATAAGACAAGAAACATAGTTATGTGGACGTATCCCTAGGGAGAGGGTGAACCATGTATATCTTGTTGTTCTTTGTGGTTGATGATGTGTTAATTTCTAATTGATATATTGTGATTGCATTTTTGCATTAAAATTAAGAGATATAGCTAACTTCGTGAAGTTAAGCATAAGGTTGTTAAGAATATCTAGGTTTCTATCACGGTGTGTTTTCGAGTCATCTTGCATTTCCTCTGGTTGTAGACACCTGTGTCCTGCAACCCCCTATTTCTACTTTGGGTCAGACATCATCTTCTTTGTAGGTGTTGCCGAAAGGGCCAATAGTTAGGGTTTGTTGGTGCACTGTTAGAGTTGAACCCTAGGTCTACCCCTCTGCCAACAAATGGTTCCATTGTCGGGACCAGGATCTTCTTGAGGGAATTTCAAGGTGGTTTTCATCGAAGACAGAGATTAGGAAGTGGATAGAAGAACAAGAAAGGGAATTCGTCGAAGCTAAGAACAAGAACCCTAGCATTAGTACAGAAGACTAGTTGGGGAGATACATCTTTACTGACATACACGATATTTTCTTTGGAGGAGTTCATAAGGAGTTATACAAGAGGTTAGCCAGATTAGTAGACACCCACCTTGAGATCAGATCTAGACCACCTATGGTTTGGACAACTACGTTGATCAAGAAAGTCAAGAGAGTTGATAACGTTGTGTCTAGAGCAGTAGATCTCTAGTTTGATATCACTATTGGAGGGTACATTACTGAGTTTGCTATTGATAGAGTAGAATCGTATAGTCAAGAATATAGGTATTTCTTTAAGGGACCTAGAGGAAAGTTTCTACACTTCTTGAAGTTAAAGATTAAGATGCTATTGCATGAGAAGAATATCTTGAAGATACATTAATCAGCTAGATCTTGAAGCTAATGTTCAAGAATTCAGACAACGACATTAATCAGCTAGATCTTGAAGCTAATGTTCAAGAATTCAGACAACGACAGTGACATAGAAGTCATACACACACGTAGTGGGAGATCGTTCAGAGAGGTTCCTCTTGCGAACCTATTTAAGAATAATTATGGTGACAGGGGATTCTACAGTGGAGAAGAAGCAAATATAACAGACAAAGAGTATTCAGAGTCTGCAAAAACAAAGGAAGTAGAGACTGAGGAAAATTGCCGAGAAGAACCATAAACTTCAGAAACTGCGCCTACTGTCAAAGTAAGTACTATTACTCCTTTTGTTGTTTTAGCAACATTAAGTAACCAGAGTAACTAGAGTAGTCAGAGCAATCACAGTACTGTTACAAGCAATTTAGTACATACTCAGTCAAGAAACCAAGGAATATCTATGGCAAATGAAATGAGGTTACCCATTTTCAGAGGAGACAGATCTGAGGATCCTGATCAACACTGGTTCTTATGCGAAGTTGTATGGAGCATTAAGAAAGTCACCGACGAAGATGTTAAGAGAGATCAATTTAGTACTACCTTAAGGGATTGCGCCTTGAGTTGGTATATGAATTTGCTTCAGGATCTACACAACCTAAGCCACTGAATGACATTAAGACCGTGTTGAGTTCATAATTCAAGAAACCTAAGTCAGAGTCACAGTGCATTACTAAGTTGAAGGAGATCAAGTAGAAGGTAATTGAACTTGTTTGGGAGTTTGATCATAGGTTTAAGACCTTGACAAGCCATTTAAGTTTTCAAATTCCAGATGAACAACATAAGGAATGGTTCATTGCCGCCCTCCTGCCACATATCAGAGTTCCTCTGATGCAACAGAAGGTTGCTTCCTAGGCTGAAGCACTGGAGATCGCCATGAAACTAGAAGCAATTGTTGTAGGAGAATCTAGTCCAGGTATGAGCTAGATTTTGAATCAGTTAACTAGTTTATATTTACAAGTGGAACATATGAAGAAAGATAAAGGAAAAGAGAAAAGAGAAGATGTATGGTGTATCAGATGTAAATTAGAGGGCCACGAAAAAGAGCATTGTTCCCTATTCCATGAATACTTGGCCTCTGGAGCCCCTAACCCTTTAAAGAAGGCTATTGTACCCTGGTGCGAGGTATGTAGGAATAGACATTGCCTTGGTGAATGTTATTATATGCAAAAATATGTCCAGACACCTACCAATCTTTACTGCATTTTCCATAAATCTGTGGGGCATGATGAGAAGGATTGTAGGGCTTATGATATCATGCATGAAAGATTAAGGGATACATATAGAATTCAAGGCGAAGTACAACCAGAAGGAAACGATGCGTAATTCAACTCCCTAGGAAGAGGAAACTTCAACCCTCATGGTGGATTCAGAGGAAGAGGACGAGGAGGAGGTATGGGTTGAGGTCGAGGTCAGATTATCTACTATAACTGTGCCCATCCAGGACATTTGGCAAGGGATTGTCAAAACCCTTGTACTACTTTCAACTACTGTAACTCGTTTGACCATGTTATCGAAGAGTGTCCAGTGTTGTTAGCTAAACTTCAGGAGAGACGAGGAGGAAACCAACAAGTCCAACTAATCTTAGCTGAACCTCACAGTGAGGACCCCAGAGTCGTTGTTATTACTAGAGGAGGCGTTGTTACAGGAGATGATAGGGTGACTCTAGGAAAGACTACAGAGGGACCAGGGATTAGAAAAGATGCAAAGAAGGCACAATTGTTTGATCCAAGGAGAGAGATGCATACTTTTGAGGAAGCAAGGAAATAATTTGTAGGAGAACAAGCTTCTTCATCGAGGGCACCACCAGAAGTAAGGGAATGTGAGATGCCACCAACATTTGATCAGTCTTCCCTATCCAGACAAGGAAAAGAGGTAAGAAATCTCATGGAATTCTTATATACTTGTATCAATTTGATTAAATATGAAAAAGATGTGCAGGATCTACAACACCTGGTAAGACAGTATGAAATTGGGAGAATAGATCCTATGTTGAGTAGAGTTGTGGATCAAGTATCTAGGAAAAGAAGGACAAATAAGGAACTACACCTTAGTGCTTAGATTGGAGACTACGATGTGGACTATGTGGTCCTCGACTTAGGATCAAAAGTAAATGTTATGACGAAGAAGACTTGGGAACTAATCGGGAAACCTAGGCTGATTTACTCTCCTATCATATTCAGAATGGCTAATCAGTAGGTGGTGAGCCCCTTGGGAAGACTAGAGCATGTCCCTGTGGACATCGACGAGGTAAGGACATTTGCAGACTTCGAAGTGATTGAGATTGTTGATAATAACTGTCCTTATCCTATGTTGTTAGGAATTGATTGGGATTTCAACAATTTGACTGTCATTGACCTAAACAAGAGAAGAATGATATTTGAGGGTAATGGCCTCAAGGTCATTGCACCTCTTGATCCTGATGAAGGTCGTAGATACACAGAACTTATAAGAGAAGAAGACCATGCATACGAGCTAGAGAACATCTATAAACTGACAACAAGACAACATGATTACATTAATCCTACAACATATGGAAATCTAAGTTGGCGAAGTGAAAGTGCATGTTCTTCAGATTCATAAGAAGCATTGGAGAATTGGCAGAACAGAATGTACGAAGTCTTTACACGGAGATGTGCCAGATTGACCAAGGTAGTTCGCTGGATTGGCACATAAGTAAGTAATCTTCCTACATTTGATGGCTTCAATCATTTAGAATAATTTCTAGTTAAATTTGAGAAAGTTGTACTAGTACAACAAAGGATGTTGGAATTGGATGAAGCCTTGAAAGGAACACCAGCTAGATGGTGGGGAACACATAAAAATAACATCACAGAGTGGGTACAATGTCACACCTTATTGAAAATGTGCTTCTTAGACCAAGCTGAAGGATGCAAAGTTCATTAGATAGGTCAGAGTTGTCCCAAGGATCATGTGCAAAGCTGTGAGGAAGCCTGGAGCAACATTCCTAAAGAACAGTGGGTGCATAAATTCATCAACACTTTGGATACTACGCCTATCAATTGGTATCTTCAAGAAGAAATGTGATTCGTCACTACAGATTGGTATGGTATGACTCAAAACTTTATAGCTACCTTCTTATTTGAGAGTCAGTACCCTACAATAGACCAGGCTTTACAAATTATAAGACATAAAGTCTTTGAGGAGGCACCTAACCCCCCTCTTGACCAAGAAAAAGATGAATGGAATGTGCCTCTTCAACAGTTACAAGAGTGCTACAATATTAATGCTGATGAGGATGATGACCCGAGAGATGTAAACATTTTAGAAACTGAAGACAAAGAGACATAGAAGGACCAGGGATTGAATTACCTTTTGTTGGGTAGCCCATTAAAATTAAGAAGGTTAACATTGGAATAGAGCAAACACCTAAGTTAGCAAATGTTGGAGACTATTGGGATGATGCTACTATTAGCAATATCACAGAACTATTGCATGAATATCAGGACTTGTTTATAACCAAGTTCATTGACATGAAGAGAATTAAAGGGTCTGTGGGAGAAATGAAGATCCCCTTGAGAGCAGATGCAAGACCTATCAAGCAGAGACCTTATAGACTAAATCCTAAGTACAAAAAAAAGGTTAAGATTGAATTAGATAGAATTCTAGAAGAAAGAATCATAGAACCAGTTGAAGAATCTGAATGGATCAACCCTATGGTGGTCCAGGACAAGAAGTTAGGAGAAATTAGAATTTGTGTAGATCTAAGGAAACCGAATGATGCATGCCTAAATGATCCATTTCCTACACCTTTTACTGATGAAGTTATAGATAATGTGGGATGATACGAGGTCTACTCATTTAGAGATGGATTTTCAGGATATCACCAGATCAAAATTGCTAAGGAAGACCGACATAAGACCACATTTGCAATAGAATGGATTTATTTTCAGTACATGGTGATGCCTTTTGGCTTGAAGAATGCACCAACCATATTTTCCAGGGTGGTGGTCGAAGCATTTAAGGACTTTTTATAGAAGTTCTTGGAAGCATACTTTGATGATTGGACTGTCTTTAGCCTAATGAAAGATCATATTGAATGCTTGAGATTAATGTTGGATAAGTGCAGGCAATGTCAGATTTCCCTGAACTTGAAAAAGTGTATTTTCTTTTCACCCTTTGGAGTACTGGTAGGGCATATTGTGTGTAAGTAGGGGTTGTTGGTAGATCCCTCCAAGATCGCTATCATTGTGGATCTACCTCCTCCCACTTCAGTTCGATAGCTGTGCACTACATTAGGGCACATTGGATACTACAAAAAGTTCATAAAGGGATATGCACAGATAACAACACCTATGGAAAAGCTATTAAAGAAAGATAGTAAGTTCCAATGGACAAAAGAATGCCAACAGAGCTTCAACACACTAAAGCAGAAAATGGTCACTGCGCCTATCTTGGTTTTTCCATATTGGAGTAAGGAGTTCAATGTTCATGTCTATGATTCGTCCATTGCATTAGGAGCAGTCTTGGCACAGTCAGGTGCAGGAGACATTGACCACCCTATAGCCTTTGATAGCAGGAAGATTTCTACAGCTGAAAGGAATTATACTACTACTGGAAGAGAAGGCTTAGCTATGGTATATGCACTGCATAAGTTTAGACACTATTTGTTGGGAGGACATTTTAAGATGTTCACTGATCATTATGCATTAAAGTACTTAGTCAACAAGCCAGTGTTGGGGGGAATAATATGCAGATGGATACTACTATTCCAGGAGTATGACTTTGAGATTGTGGTCAAACCAGTAAGAATGAATAAAGGACTTGATCACTTGTCTAGGTTAGAACATGGCGAGGAACCTACCAGTCTGGAGGATACACTACCATATGCACAGTTGTTGGCCATCAGAAAAGTCGATGATCACTTCATTGAGATAGTTCAGTTCCTGTCCATAGGAATGGCACCTCGCGAGTATACAGTTATTCAGAAGAACAATTGGTAGTTTGCGCTGCCGATTTTTAACTTATAGTTGGACAGTTATATAAGATGGGACCAGATGGAATCTTGAGGAGATGCGTTATGGAGGCATAAATACCATTAATTCTTGCAAAAGCACATGAAGGCATCGCCAGAGGAAATTATGCAGGGAAAGCAACAATGCAGAAGGTTCTCAGAGTTGGCCTCTAGTGGCCTACTTTACATAAGGATGCTAAGGACTACTACAAAGCCTGCGATGTATGCCAATGGATAGGGAAACCTTCTAGAATGGATGAAATGCCTTTAGCACCTCAATTAACCTTATATGCATTTGAGAAATGGGCCATTGACTTGTGGACCTATTTACCCACCAGGAAAGCGCACAAGAGATCGATACATTATCACTGCTATAGAGTATCTGACCAGATGGGCAGAAGCAAGAGAAGTTAAATACTGTAGTGCAACCACAACTGCACAGTTCATATTTGAGGATATTATAACTAGATTCGGATGCCCAAAGATCCTCATGAGTGATCAAGGAACACACTTCATCAACAAAACTATCGAAGCTTTGACTCAGGAATTCGAAGTTCACCATCAAAAGAGCACTCTATACCACCTACAGGCAAATGGTACAGTCAAATATTTCAATAAGATTTTGGAGACAATGCTGACCAAGATTTGCAGTGTTAACAATGATGATTGGGATTTAAGAATTCCAGTAGTGTTATGGGATTATAGAACAACTTGCAAAAAGTTAACAACACAGACCCCATTTAATTTAGTTTATGGATTGGAAGTAGTGGTACCTATGGAATACTTAGTTCCTAGCTTAAGAATTGTAGCATTTACAGGCATGGATGACA
>ML807857.1:130020-145694 GCA_009831015.1 Picea engelmannii
CATGATCAGTTACTGGGGCACAATTTTGGTTGGGTCCTTTGTTTGGTAATTCTGGAAGAGATCTGTACCCATTTATTTATTTGAAGTTTGGAATCAAAGTATTGAATGTTATTTGGTTCAATCGTTATGATTGATTGTATAAAAGGGACACCTGTGTGTGAAGTGTTTGAAGCCCGAATAAGAGTTATAACGTCCAAATTGTTTGCAGTGGTTAAATATATGGTGGATATGAGTTGATTGCCAATACGGTGTGTGTCCCTATTGGTTTTAAAGATTAAATATTGAGCTAATGGTCATGGCTCAATGGATATTGTGATCTCTTATATCGATTGCAATGTTGTTCGTTATGATTGTCATATAATGATTATATGGATACAATGGCTTCTGTAATTAAATAATTATGGGCATATAGATTATTGTTTGGAAGCCAATAAGAAATTCGTCAATGAAAGTAACAGTTTAAAGTATTGTTTTGAAAAAGTGAACATTATTAAACTTTGAAGGTCTGTACAGAGATATGTTTTGATTGCATGTTTTGATTTATTTTCAATTGAACAATATCCATATCAATTCCCCATCATTCTATCATTTTTTGCTCATTACATTCCCCTCATAATCCCAATTTCACTGATTGCATCCCTGTTCTGTGAAATAAAACTAAAAGGAAAAGTCTGTGTAAAAGCGATAAAGGGATAACACATCAAGGGTTGGTGACTGATATTTTGATACTTTATTACACAGTAAATTGTTTGATTAATTGTTGAAAAATATTCATGTATTAATCCCTTATCATTATACCACTTTTTTCTCATTACACTCCCTCCATATTTCCCATGAACGATATCACCCCCTGTTCATTTGGAAGTTAATGAATGGTTTTTTAAGGATGGATTGCATGTATCTTGTGTCAATTCTTGAGCCAAATTTTGATTCATGTGTTGGCCCTTGGTTATGTATTAAGGAAGAAAGAAAAGATTAAGGAAGAAGAAATACGAAGTACAAACTGCGCGGGAAGCACAAAAACATAGGAAGGGTCGAAGTGGCTAAAGAAGCAGAAAAGAGGAACGAAGTAAAGGAAAAGCTAGTCGTTGGAAGAGAAGATCGAGGAAGACAAATCATCGGAGAAGATAGACCGTGGACAACTCAGCAAGCAGAAGAATACACCAACAGGTGCTTTGGATCACCTTCCAGAAAAGGAGGAGGAACAAGCTAGCGAATCCCTTAAAATGCGGGTCAAGTGGACCTAGGGTTTTGGCACCTAGGGTTTTGGATCTAGGGTTTTGACACCTAGACTTCGGTCTAAGGTTGTCCAAGAGTCATGTAATGTATAAATAAGGTCTAAAAGAGTCGAGAGGGGTTCGTCATTGTTCGTTGTTGTTCAACATTGGTTAACGATTATGATTATTAGTGGTGTGAGAAAGAGAAGTGATTTGTTGTAAGAACATTCTTGTATTCTCAATATTCAATTGGGTGTGAAGATCAACCTTGCAGTTGGGTGGGTAGGGAGGAGAGAAGAAGAGAAAAAGAGAGAGATCTGTATCTAAGTGTGCAAATAGAACTGTATGTTTTCATCTAATAAGACAAGAAACATAGTTATGTGGACGTATCCCTAGGGAGAGGGTGAACCATGTATATCTTGTTGTTCTTTGTGGTTGATGATGTGTTAATTTCTAATTGATATATTGTGATTGCATTTTTGCATTAAAATTAAGAGATATAGCTAACTTCGTGAAGTTAAGCATAAGGTTGTTAAGAATATCTAGGTTTCTATCACGGTGTGTTTTCGAGTCATCTTGCATTTCCTCTGGTTGTAGACACCTGTGTCCTGCAACCCCCTATTTCTACTTTGGGTCAGACATCATCTTCTTTGTAGGTGTTGCCGAAAGGGCCAATAGTTAGGGTTTGTTGGTGCACTGTTAGAGTTGAACCCTAGGTCTACCCCTCTGCCAACAAATGGTTCCATTGTCGGGACCAGGATCTTCTTGAGGGAATTTCAAGGTGGTTTTCATCGAAGACAGAGATTAGGAAGTGGATAGAAGAACAAGAAAGGGAATTCGTCGAAGCTAAGAACAAGAACCCTAGCATTAGTACAGAAGACTAGTTGGGGAGATACATCTTTACTGACATACACGATATTTTCTTTGGAGGAGTTCATAAGGAGTTATACAAGAGGTTAGCCAGATTAGTAGACACCCACCTTGAGATCAGATCTAGACCACCTATGGTTTGGACAACTACGTTGATCAAGAAAGTCAAGAGAGTTGATAACGTTGTGTCTAGAGCAGTAGATCTCTAGTTTGATATCACTATTGGAGGGTACATTACTGAGTTTGCTATTGATAGAGTAGAATCGTATAGTCAAGAATATAGGTATTTCTTTAAGGGACCTAGAGGAAAGTTTCTACACTTCTTGAAGTTAAAGATTAAGATGCTATTGCATGAGAAGAATATCTTGAAGATACATTAATCAGCTAGATCTTGAAGCTAATGTTCAAGAATTCAGACAACGACATTAATCAGCTAGATCTTGAAGCTAATGTTCAAGAATTCAGACAACGACAGTGACATAGAAGTCATACACACACGTAGTGGGAGATCGTTCAGAGAGGTTCCTCTTGCGAACCTATTTAAGAATAATTATGGTGACAGGGGATTCTACAGTGGAGAAGAAGCAAATATAACAGACAAAGAGTATTCAGAGTCTGCAAAAACAAAGGAAGTAGAGACTGAGGAAAATTGCCGAGAAGAACCATAAACTTCAGAAACTGCGCCTACTGTCAAAGTAAGTACTATTACTCCTTTTGTTGTTTTAGCAACATTAAGTAACCAGAGTAACTAGAGTAGTCAGAGCAATCACAGTACTGTTACAAGCAATTTAGTACATACTCAGTCAAGAAACCAAGGAATATCTATGGCAAATGAAATGAGGTTACCCATTTTCAGAGGAGACAGATCTGAGGATCCTGATCAACACTGGTTCTTATGCGAAGTTGTATGGAGCATTAAGAAAGTCACCGACGAAGATGTTAAGAGAGATCAATTTAGTACTACCTTAAGGGATTGCGCCTTGAGTTGGTATATGAATTTGCTTCAGGATCTACACAACCTAAGCCACTGAATGACATTAAGACCGTGTTGAGTTCATAATTCAAGAAACCTAAGTCAGAGTCACAGTGCATTACTAAGTTGAAGGAGATCAAGTAGAAGGTAATTGAACTTGTTTGGGAGTTTGATCATAGGTTTAAGACCTTGACAAGCCATTTAAGTTTTCAAATTCCAGATGAACAACATAAGGAATGGTTCATTGCCGCCCTCCTGCCACATATCAGAGTTCCTCTGATGCAACAGAAGGTTGCTTCCTAGGCTGAAGCACTGGAGATCGCCATGAAACTAGAAGCAATTGTTGTAGGAGAATCTAGTCCAGGTATGAGCTAGATTTTGAATCAGTTAACTAGTTTATATTTACAAGTGGAACATATGAAGAAAGATAAAGGAAAAGAGAAAAGAGAAGATGTATGGTGTATCAGATGTAAATTAGAGGGCCACGAAAAAGAGCATTGTTCCCTATTCCATGAATACTTGGCCTCTGGAGCCCCTAACCCTTTAAAGAAGGCTATTGTACCCTGGTGCGAGGTATGTAGGAATAGACATTGCCTTGGTGAATGTTATTATATGCAAAAATATGTCCAGACACCTACCAATCTTTACTGCATTTTCCATAAATCTGTGGGGCATGATGAGAAGGATTGTAGGGCTTATGATATCATGCATGAAAGATTAAGGGATACATATAGAATTCAAGGCGAAGTACAACCAGAAGGAAACGATGCGTAATTCAACTCCCTAGGAAGAGGAAACTTCAACCCTCATGGTGGATTCAGAGGAAGAGGACGAGGAGGAGGTATGGGTTGAGGTCGAGGTCAGATTATCTACTATAACTGTGCCCATCCAGGACATTTGGCAAGGGATTGTCAAAACCCTTGTACTACTTTCAACTACTGTAACTCGTTTGACCATGTTATCGAAGAGTGTCCAGTGTTGTTAGCTAAACTTCAGGAGAGACGAGGAGGAAACCAACAAGTCCAACTAATCTTAGCTGAACCTCACAGTGAGGACCCCAGAGTCGTTGTTATTACTAGAGGAGGCGTTGTTACAGGAGATGATAGGGTGACTCTAGGAAAGACTACAGAGGGACCAGGGATTAGAAAAGATGCAAAGAAGGCACAATTGTTTGATCCAAGGAGAGAGATGCATACTTTTGAGGAAGCAAGGAAATAATTTGTAGGAGAACAAGCTTCTTCATCGAGGGCACCACCAGAAGTAAGGGAATGTGAGATGCCACCAACATTTGATCAGTCTTCCCTATCCAGACAAGGAAAAGAGGTAAGAAATCTCATGGAATTCTTATATACTTGTATCAATTTGATTAAATATGAAAAAGATGTGCAGGATCTACAACACCTGGTAAGACAGTATGAAATTGGGAGAATAGATCCTATGTTGAGTAGAGTTGTGGATCAAGTATCTAGGAAAAGAAGGACAAATAAGGAACTACACCTTAGTGCTTAGATTGGAGACTACGATGTGGACTATGTGGTCCTCGACTTAGGATCAAAAGTAAATGTTATGACGAAGAAGACTTGGGAACTAATCGGGAAACCTAGGCTGATTTACTCTCCTATCATATTCAGAATGGCTAATCAGTAGGTGGTGAGCCCCTTGGGAAGACTAGAGCATGTCCCTGTGGACATCGACGAGGTAAGGACATTTGCAGACTTCGAAGTGATTGAGATTGTTGATAATAACTGTCCTTATCCTATGTTGTTAGGAATTGATTGGGATTTCAACAATTTGACTGTCATTGACCTAAACAAGAGAAGAATGATATTTGAGGGTAATGGCCTCAAGGTCATTGCACCTCTTGATCCTGATGAAGGTCGTAGATACACAGAACTTATAAGAGAAGAAGACCATGCATACGAGCTAGAGAACATCTATAAACTGACAACAAGACAACATGATTACATTAATCCTACAACATATGGAAATCTAAGTTGGCGAAGTGAAAGTGCATGTTCTTCAGATTCATAAGAAGCATTGGAGAATTGGCAGAACAGAATGTACGAAGTCTTTACACGGAGATGTGCCAGATTGACCAAGGTAGTTCGCTGGATTGGCACATAAGTAAGTAATCTTCCTACATTTGATGGCTTCAATCATTTAGAATAATTTCTAGTTAAATTTGAGAAAGTTGTACTAGTACAACAAAGGATGTTGGAATTGGATGAAGCCTTGAAAGGAACACCAGCTAGATGGTGGGGAACACATAAAAATAACATCACAGAGTGGGTACAATGTCACACCTTATTGAAAATGTGCTTCTTAGACCAAGCTGAAGGATGCAAAGTTCATTAGATAGGTCAGAGTTGTCCCAAGGATCATGTGCAAAGCTGTGAGGAAGCCTGGAGCAACATTCCTAAAGAACAGTGGGTGCATAAATTCATCAACACTTTGGATACTACGCCTATCAATTGGTATCTTCAAGAAGAAATGTGATTCGTCACTACAGATTGGTATGGTATGACTCAAAACTTTATAGCTACCTTCTTATTTGAGAGTCAGTACCCTACAATAGACCAGGCTTTACAAATTATAAGACATAAAGTCTTTGAGGAGGCACCTAACCCCCCTCTTGACCAAGAAAAAGATGAATGGAATGTGCCTCTTCAACAGTTACAAGAGTGCTACAATATTAATGCTGATGAGGATGATGACCCGAGAGATGTAAACATTTTAGAAACTGAAGACAAAGAGACATAGAAGGACCAGGGATTGAATTACCTTTTGTTGGGTAGCCCATTAAAATTAAGAAGGTTAACATTGGAATAGAGCAAACACCTAAGTTAGCAAATGTTGGAGACTATTGGGATGATGCTACTATTAGCAATATCACAGAACTATTGCATGAATATCAGGACTTGTTTATAACCAAGTTCATTGACATGAAGAGAATTAAAGGGTCTGTGGGAGAAATGAAGATCCCCTTGAGAGCAGATGCAAGACCTATCAAGCAGAGACCTTATAGACTAAATCCTAAGTACAAAAAAAAGGTTAAGATTGAATTAGATAGAATTCTAGAAGAAAGAATCATAGAACCAGTTGAAGAATCTGAATGGATCAACCCTATGGTGGTCCAGGACAAGAAGTTAGGAGAAATTAGAATTTGTGTAGATCTAAGGAAACCGAATGATGCATGCCTAAATGATCCATTTCCTACACCTTTTACTGATGAAGTTATAGATAATGTGGGATGATACGAGGTCTACTCATTTAGAGATGGATTTTCAGGATATCACCAGATCAAAATTGCTAAGGAAGACCGACATAAGACCACATTTGCAATAGAATGGATTTATTTTCAGTACATGGTGATGCCTTTTGGCTTGAAGAATGCACCAACCATATTTTCCAGGGTGGTGGTCGAAGCATTTAAGGACTTTTTATAGAAGTTCTTGGAAGCATACTTTGATGATTGGACTGTCTTTAGCCTAATGAAAGATCATATTGAATGCTTGAGATTAATGTTGGATAAGTGCAGGCAATGTCAGATTTCCCTGAACTTGAAAAAGTGTATTTTCTTTTCACCCTTTGGAGTACTGGTAGGGCATATTGTGTGTAAGTAGGGGTTGTTGGTAGATCCCTCCAAGATCGCTATCATTGTGGATCTACCTCCTCCCACTTCAGTTCGATAGCTGTGCACTACATTAGGGCACATTGGATACTACAAAAAGTTCATAAAGGGATATGCACAGATAACAACACCTATGGAAAAGCTATTAAAGAAAGATAGTAAGTTCCAATGGACAAAAGAATGCCAACAGAGCTTCAACACACTAAAGCAGAAAATGGTCACTGCGCCTATCTTGGTTTTTCCATATTGGAGTAAGGAGTTCAATGTTCATGTCTATGATTCGTCCATTGCATTAGGAGCAGTCTTGGCACAGTCAGGTGCAGGAGACATTGACCACCCTATAGCCTTTGATAGCAGGAAGATTTCTACAGCTGAAAGGAATTATACTACTACTGGAAGAGAAGGCTTAGCTATGGTATATGCACTGCATAAGTTTAGACACTATTTGTTGGGAGGACATTTTAAGATGTTCACTGATCATTATGCATTAAAGTACTTAGTCAACAAGCCAGTGTTGGGGGGAATAATATGCAGATGGATACTACTATTCCAGGAGTATGACTTTGAGATTGTGGTCAAACCAGTAAGAATGAATAAAGGACTTGATCACTTGTCTAGGTTAGAACATGGCGAGGAACCTACCAGTCTGGAGGATACACTACCATATGCACAGTTGTTGGCCATCAGAAAAGTCGATGATCACTTCATTGAGATAGTTCAGTTCCTGTCCATAGGAATGGCACCTCGCGAGTATACAGTTATTCAGAAGAACAATTGGTAGTTTGCGCTGCCGATTTTTAACTTATAGTTGGACAGTTATATAAGATGGGACCAGATGGAATCTTGAGGAGATGCGTTATGGAGGCATAAATACCATTAATTCTTGCAAAAGCACATGAAGGCATCGCCAGAGGAAATTATGCAGGGAAAGCAACAATGCAGAAGGTTCTCAGAGTTGGCCTCTAGTGGCCTACTTTACATAAGGATGCTAAGGACTACTACAAAGCCTGCGATGTATGCCAATGGATAGGGAAACCTTCTAGAATGGATGAAATGCCTTTAGCACCTCAATTAACCTTATATGCATTTGAGAAATGGGCCATTGACTTGTGGACCTATTTACCCACCAGGAAAGCGCACAAGAGATCGATACATTATCACTGCTATAGAGTATCTGACCAGATGGGCAGAAGCAAGAGAAGTTAAATACTGTAGTGCAACCACAACTGCACAGTTCATATTTGAGGATATTATAACTAGATTCGGATGCCCAAAGATCCTCATGAGTGATCAAGGAACACACTTCATCAACAAAACTATCGAAGCTTTGACTCAGGAATTCGAAGTTCACCATCAAAAGAGCACTCTATACCACCTACAGGCAAATGGTACAGTCAAATATTTCAATAAGATTTTGGAGACAATGCTGACCAAGATTTGCAGTGTTAACAATGATGATTGGGATTTAAGAATTCCAGTAGTGTTATGGGATTATAGAACAACTTGCAAAAAGTTAACAACACAGACCCCATTTAATTTAGTTTATGGATTGGAAGTAGTGGTACCTATGGAATACTTAGTTCCTAGCTTAAGAATTGTAGCATTTACAGGCATGGATGACACCGACGTTGTACAAGATAGGATTGCGCAGTTGATGGAACTAGACGAAGACATGTTTATTGCAGGATTTCATCAAAAAGTACAAAAAGAACGAGAGAATGCTTACTATGACGGACATATCAAGAAGAAATCATTTAAACAAGGAGATTTGGTATTGTTATCTGAAAGCAAGTTCATTAAGCATCCAAGAAAGTTCAGGACACATTGGCTAGGGATATTTGAGGTTGCCTATGTTACAGAAGGAGGAGTTGCGCAGTTGAAGAGTCTTAATGGAGAATGGAAGGATGGTTTAGTAAATGGAAGTCAGTTGAAGTTGTATTGTGACAACCGGCTCCCTCACATCTCTCAGTAAAAGAAAATGAGGAAGGGTCTAGGTACCAGGCACAGTTGAAACTGGGTACCAGACACAGAAAAGACAGTCTGCACATGATAGGGAGGGACAGAGAAAAAATCACAGGCTGCTCAGCATAGTCTGAAGTCGAAGTAATACAAAAGATTCAAATCTTGCAGTGACTCGAGATGAGTTACATGTGAGTGTTGGGGGCCTGTTGTCCCTTGGTTATGTATTAAGGAAGAAAGCGGAGATTAAGGAAGAAGAAAGATGAAGTACAAACTGTGTGGGAAGCACACAAACCGAGGAAGGTTCGAAGTGGTTAAAGAAGCAGAAAAGAAGGAGCGAAGTAAAGGAAAATCTAGCCATTGGAAGAGAAGATCGAGGAAGACAAATCATCGAAGAAGATAGACCGTGGAAAACTCAACAAGCGGAAGAAGACACCAAGAGGTGATTTGGAGAACCTCGCAGAAAGGAAGGAGGAACAGGTTGGCAAAGCCCTTAAAATGTGGGTCAAGTGGACCTAGGGTTTTGACACCTAGACTTCGATCTAAGGTTGTCCAAGAGTCATGTAATGTATAAATAAGTTCTAGAAGAGTCGAGAGGGGTTGGTCATTGTTCGTTGTTGTTCGTCGTTGGTTAATGATTATGATTATTAGTGGTGTGAGAAAGAGAAGTGATTTGTTGTAAGAACATTATTGTATTCTGGATCTTCAGCTGGGTTCAAAGATCAACCCTGCAACTGGGTGCACAGGGAGGGGAGAAGAAGAGAGAAAGAGAGAGATATATGCAACTAAGTGTGCAGTTATAAATGTATGTTTTCATCTGATAAATAAAGAAACGTAGTTCTGTGGACGTAGCCCTAGGGAGAGGGTGAACCACGTATATCTTGTTGTTCTTTGTGGTTGATGTTGTGTTAATTTCTAATTGATATACTGTTATTTCATTGTTGTGTTAAGAGTAAGAGATATCTAAGCATAAGGTTTCTAAGCATATCTAGGTTTGTATCATGGTGTGTTTTGGAGTCATCTTGCATTTCCTCTGGTTGTAGACACCTGTGTCCTGCAACCCTCTATTGCTACTTCGGGTGAAACTTCATCTACTTTGCAGGTGTTGCTGAAAGGTCCAGTAGTTAGGGTTTGTTGGTGCGCTGTTAGAGTTGAACCCTGGGTATACCTCTATGCCAACATCATGTAAGCAAAGTGTCATGTATGGTTTATTAAGATCTTCATTACTAACGAACTGCTGCTACAGAATGAGATTTTTCAGTAGGGGCAACAATGGCAGAAATAAAAGAGGAAGGGGAAATTGTGTTAATGTTTATGCCATTATTATAGTTCTTTGCATTTCAATAGATAAGAGCATCATAAGAACAATATCAATGAGAAATACATATTCACAAGAGACACAACATTTATCCTGGGAAACCCTCTAGGGGAAGAAAACCCAGCAAAAACTTCCTTATCATAAATTGCCAATACAATGTTCAAGAGATAACTCAAACCAATACAGATAGTACTCCCCAAAAGATGCTCCACTCTTCTTCTCCTCTCTCTAACTGGTAATTGCAGCTTGCCTCATAAGAGAATGAGCAAGTGAGTGTGTGATAAAGTGAGGCGCTAGCCTCCCTATATATACAAGACTAGCACGTGTGAAAGGGTTTCACTGGTAGGGCCGACCTCTCACTCTGGGTGGGTAAACCCACCTTTAATTTAATTATGGGTCTCAATAATAACTGCTAGGGCCGACTTCTTATTCTGCCTATTACAATTGTCCGATGACTATTCCACAAAAGGGGATTTGGTCCTAATATAATTACCGACATGATTAATCCACAATGGGGATTAATCCAAGGAATAAAATAACAATAATAATAAGAATACTCTTCGCAGTTACATTATTTCAACACTCCCCCTTAACAAGAAGGGTCTTCTTCAACAACATCAGGCGAGAGAGGTCTACATCATTAGTGGCATCAGGAGGACAGTATCGTCAATATCATCTTGAAACATTGGCTAGCATATTTACGAGTCATCAGAAGTTTTCTTCATCGACAACATCATCATTCTCGAAGGAATGCCATCATCATCTGCATCAAAATGTATCAGTAAAAATGATACCTCATCACAACACTAGGCTGGCACATCATAGTACTACACTGGCTCAATGTCACAGCGGTTAAGCTGGTAGCTCAGTGTCAGTCACATCTTGCTTTATGTCTAACAACGAGGTCAAAAGCAAGGAATCATCTTGCTTTACGTCTAACAACTAGGTCAGAAGCAAGGAATACATCATCATCTCGCTTTACGTCTAACAACTAGGTCAGAAGTGAGGAATCATCTTGCTTTACATCTAACAACGAGGTCAGAAGCAAGGAACACATCAACATCTCGCTTTACGTCTAACAACGAGGTCAGAAACGAGGAATCATCTTGCTTTACGTCTAACAACGAGGTCAGAAGAAAGGAACACATCAACATCTCGCTTTACGTCTAACAACGAGGTCAGAAGCGAGGAATCCTCTTGATTTACATCTAAAAACTAGGTCATAAGCAAGGAATCATCTTGCTTTACGTCTAACAGCGAGGTCAGAAGCAAGGAACACACAACGTCATGCTTTACATCTAACAACGAGGTCAGAAGCAATGAATCATCTTTCTTTACGTCTAACAGCGAGGTCAGAAGCAAGGAACACACAACGTCATGCTTTACATCTAACAACGAGGTCAGAAGAAATGAATCATCTTGCTTTATGTCTAACAACGAGGTCAAAAGCAAGGAACACACAGTGTCATGCTTTACGTCTAACAACGAGGTCAGAAGCAATGACTCATCTTGCTTTACGTCTAACAGTGAGGTCAGAAGCAAGAAATAAATATATATATACTCCCCCTTTCAGGGAGGGTCCTTTCAGACTATACCAAGCTTATCTCGAAAGTGTTCAAACTTTACACGAGATAGAGGTTTGGTCAACACGTCAACAACCTGTTCATCCGTGCTAATGTACTAGAGCTTCAAGGCTCCTCTCTGTACCATGTCATGGATGAAATGATAACGGATTTCTATGTGCTTCGACTTGTCGTGGAATACATGATTCTCTGTCATCTTTATGCAGCTCTGGTTGTCACATAGAATCATGGTTGCTCTCATCTCCAAGTCAAATAGGCCAGTCAACAACTTTCAAATCCATATAGCTTCGCAGCTAGCAGAACATGCGGCAATGTACTTTGCTTTCGCTGTGCTGAGAGCAATACTGGATTGCTTCCTACTCTTCCACGAGATCATGGCTGATCTCAAACTGAAACAACATCCATAAGTGCTTTTTTCTATCTGCAACGCTTCCTGCCTAATCTGCATCAGTATATCCACTCAATGTGAAGTCATGATCTCCATCATAGGTGAGTCCATAATCCATTGTACCTTTAAGGTACCTCATCACATGTTTTGCAACCACTAGGTGAACACGTCTGGACTCTACCAGAAACTGACTCAAGGTGTTCACTGCAAAACAAATGTCTGGTCTGGTGTTCGTCAGGTACATTAGCAATCCAATAATCTATATGTATAGTGTGTCATCAATCAAATCTGACGAAGTATCGACCAACAACTTCAACTTCGCTTCCATGGGTGTATTCATGGGTTTTCACTCCATCATGCCGAATCTCTTTAAGATTTCGACCGTGTACTTCCCTTGGTTAAGGAAGATCCTTTCTGAACTCTGCCATACCTCAAGACCTAAGAAGTAATGCATTAGGCCAAGGTCTTTCATTTCAAATTTTGCGGCAAGTCTCTGTTTACATTCAGCGATGATCTTTTCTTCTCCAGTTAAGAATAAGTCATCCACATATAGTAGTAAAATTACTGGTTCATTATCCATAATTTTGAAGTAGAGATTTGAGTCTACTTTACTCTTGGTAAATCCTAAGCTCATCAAGAAATTGTCTATACGACCATACCAAGATTTGGGAGCTTGCTTCAATCCGTATAAGGATTTCTTCAATTGACAGACATGAGACTTCCTATCTTCAACCTCAAATCCTTGGGGTTGCTCTATATACACTTCCTCTTCGATAACACCATTCAAGAAAGTTGTCTTCACGTCCATCTGGTGCATCTTCCATTTCATTTTGGCAACAATAACTATAATGGTTCTGATCGAAGTGTATCTGGCCACAGGAGCGAATTTCTCTTCATAGTCAATGCCTTCCTTCTGGAAAAAGCCACAAGCGACAAATATTGCTTTATATTTCTCAATACTTCCAACAACAACATGTTTTATTTTGAAGAGCCATTTTGATGATACCACATCCTTACTTTTTGGTCTGGGAAATATTTTCCATACATCATTCTTTATTATGGATTGGTATTCCTCTGTCATGGCATCTGCCCATTCCTTCTTTTGAATGGCCTATTCAAAGCATGTAGGTTCTTCATCAAGTAGATTGCACATCAAATCCATGTAACTGGAGAATGGCTTTGGTATTTTCACCTGTCTTGTGGTTCCTTCTGGAACACCATACTTCTCTCCATCTTGAATAAGCTCTCTTTCCCAATCATGCTTTCTTTTATGGGAGAAGGTCATTTGAGGAGGTTATTTAACTTCTGCTATATCATGATCTTCAGGAGTCTCCTCATCAGGGGAAGTTACGACTTCCCTTACAGGTTCTGCAGTTCTGGGAACTTCCCTCATGGATTCTGTAGTCCTGGAATTTATAGGTTCCTCTCCATACATTTCTTCAAGCTATCATCTTCTTGATTTCTTAAGTGTTGCTTCTTCATCAAAGGTCACATCCCTACTGATCTCAATATGGTGGTGACCAGGTATGTATATTCTGAAGGCCTTGGATACCTCACAGTATCCTACAAATATTCCCTTCTTTCCAGAGGGTTCCAACTTGTTTCTTTTCTCTTTCGGTATATGAATAAACACTGGACAACCAAATATTTTGAGATGGCTTACCTCTGGCTTCTTTCCGATGAACATTTCTTCTGGGGTCTTGAACCCAAGTGTACTATGGGATAATCAGTTCTGCACATAAACAGTTTCCATTGTTGCTTCTGCCCATAAGCACATAGGAAGATCTTGATCTCCACAGCTTCCAACATGGTTCCGTTCTTCCATTCAACGACACTATTTTGTTGGAGATCTTGATTCCAACATCTTTGAAAATATTCACGAATTATTTTGAGGTATATTCTCCTCCATTATCTGACCCGGGTATCTATTAATGGAGGATGATGGCATTGGACCACATACATCTGAATGAATGAGTTTTAGGACTCCTTCTGCTTTGTTGTCCCTCTTCGGAAACAAGTTCTTGGTATTCTTCCCTTGCGCACATCCATTGCATATGACTTCTTTATCAACCTTGAGTTCTGGTAAACTTGTGACAGCTTTGCATATGTATGGTAGCACCTTGTAGTTTATGTGAGCTAATCTTCTAGAGTTCACATGGATTCTTCAATAACGTGGGTCATGGCAGCTTCTGAGTGACCCACCTTCTTCTTTTCCACTGATGATTGTTTCATTTATGATCTCTCCTTTAGCACGTTTCCTTCTACAACCTTCGCTATATCTTCCTCATGTGACCTGGAGCAAGGTCAACAAAACAACAAGCAAGAACAATATCCTTCTGATAACATAAAGCAATAGCACGAACAATCATCACATTCGCTCCTTTAGAGATATCACTTATAATTTATCTGAAGCAAAGATTAAAGGTAAGGAATACAATACAAAATGAGGTCAACACTCTCATAGTGTTGTGACCAAGCATTCTTCCATGGCAATCTGGAACTAACACACGAGGTTTCTCCTAGAGGAGGTGATAGCCATATAAGGCAAAGTGTTTACCTCTATATTCTCACATGCTATCAAGTATAATACTTTACGATGATTGTTATCTCAACTAAATTCATTAGCTTGTCATGTGTACCTTTGAATCTTGATTAATCAAACCTAGAGCCTTGACCTCAAGAGTGAGTGCTTGCTTTTCTTCCAGGTCTCCTTCACTCAAGTGACGAGTGCTTTCTTCAACCTGTCTTCTGTACTAAGACAATACGCTAACTTGACAGAAGGTTAGGTTAGAGGATAAGCTCTATGATCAACTTTTTAATTCTTCTAATAATTTGATCATAGCTTCAACATGCAACACTGATCAAGATAATTTCATAACAAATAGATGTATATTAGAATAATCACACCTGGTTTGCATCATTCCTCTGAATGTGTTTGGATCTTGAGATCCTTCTGGATCTATGGCAAGAGATCCCTTCTCCTGCAAATACTCTTTAGGGTTTAACCATTTAAACATATGTGAGTACATACCTCAAATAGCATTTGCAGGTAGTGGCTCCATCTGGTAGCAGTGGTAATCATTGCCAACTCTTGAGAAAATTTTAAGGGTGATTGCAACTGGTTCTATGGCTGCAACTGCAACTGGTACTACGACTGCAACTGCAACTGGTTCCGAGACTGCAATTGCAACTACAACTTAGGGTTTTATGAGGAAACCCTATTTTTTCAAACTTAGAGTTTTGAAAATCTGATCTAGGGGATAGATGCGCTGAGCTGATGCGAGTTAGCTGGTGCAGTCAAAATTTTGAAAATCCAACTTTTACCCCCTCAAACTTGATCTGTGGATTTCTGGACTGGTGCTTCTAGTTTTTTGGTACTTCTGGTACTTCTGGTACTCTGGTTTTCTGGTACTTTGTGAAACTAGGGTTTCACTTTCTGGGAGATCTAGCCACTAAAAAGGTGCGCTCTATGTGCCAAAATGATCCTTGGGGGAGGGCGCAACTTTCAAGGTGGTTAGGGAGCTGAAAATATTCACTTTTGAAAAACCCTAATTTTTGGGTACGGTAACAGTGACGTTTTTCCTCTTGTGAAATATGCTTCCTTCAGGTTGGCTCTGATACCATGTTAATGTTTATGCCATTATTATAGTTCTTTGCATTTCAATAGATAAGAGCATCATAAGAACAAGATCAATGAGAAATACACATTCACAAGAGACACAACATTTATCCTGG
>ML807857.1:147439-184559 GCA_009831015.1 Picea engelmannii
TATATATATATATATATATATATATATATATATATATATATATATATATATATATATATATATATATATATATATATATATTGTACTGGGGGAATCGACAACACGTAGGTCTCGTACTCACATGACATGGGGTCGATCCCCGTCAGCTACCACTATAACCCCAGGTGCATCCACCCAACCCACAAGAATGGATCACAAGTAAATCGGGGTGATAATCGAACATGGGACCTCATTTTTACAAATTTCCTTCCATTTACACGACACTTGCCAATCCGTCTACACCCCTGCGGGAAAGACCCTTAACTATATTATTATTATTTATTTCTCTTAAAATAATTAGTTAAGGTAAATCAACTTAACTAAAGAAATTAGTTGAACTACTTCAACTTATTTGGAAAGAATACAAGTTGAATGAGAAGAAGAGACAACGGGAGAATAGAAGGATAAAAACAAGACTAAGGTTTGCTCTTTAGTTACATGAGATAGTTTTAGTTTTCATTCATTTCTGAAATGATTCAAAAGCCTAATTTTCTTTTTGACAATAAGTTCTTATTGTATACAACAAGGTTCAAGACTGAACCAAAATTTTCATATGCTTGTTTTAGAGGTGTTGATCCATCATTGATAGTCTGTGTATTCTTTTCTGTTTGTGAATTAAGTTTCATGGCTGATAAAGGATATCTTGCAGAGTCAAATTGGAAGCAAGTTGTGGCAAGATGATCTAGATTATAAATTTCAATATTACTTTATTGTTGGATTCTGTTTGTATGGTGTTCAACGAAGATCTCTAAATTAGACTTTTGTCCATGCCCTCGCAGGGGTTTTGTAAAGAGAATACATTTTTTGATATCTCAGAGTGAAATAAAAATCAGGTTGCTATTTTGTCTCATATATGTGTATTTGTGACTTGGTCATATTTCACTTTTGATCCCCATGTTTACTTAATCGAAAATCTGTGTATATTCCAAAAGTTGTTTTATTTTATTTCTGCACACATTTAAACTATAAATCAACCTCGGTCCTTGTAATTAATACTTGTGGATTGAGAGAATATTTTGAGGCTATAAACCCCCAAGTGACATTCCCAACTATCTTGTCCTAGCCATGCAAGATCTGAAAATGATTGAGTAAGGTAATTCATACATTTTCCTCAACATTTATTTATTCATACTAGGAAGATCTTCCATATTTCTCTGGTTGATTAAATTCATAATTATCATTGAATATTTCTTCTTTTGTTTTGGATTCTTTAACTGTTTTCTTTTCCTCATGACAGTACCTGTTACAAGGCAACCCAATATTGAAAATGGTCTTAAAGACCAAACCAACATTGCTTTAACTTTATTCAATACCATCTTATAAACCGCTAATACTCGAGTTGAGCTTGAATGCTTATGGGAAGTAATTGAATAATACATAAGTGATTGAGAACGCTGGGAGGCCAGACAAAGGCAACCTAGGAATCAATTCTAGCTCTCTTTTTCCTAAATTGTTGATCTTCTCTTTCATGTCCTTAAATCCTTGCATCTCTAGGAGAATAAGAGGGTTGTCTCTTGAAATCACTCCTATCGCTGAAATAGGAAGAAGGAACGTTTTTTTGTCAACCCAACAAGGTACTCTAAGGAGAACTTTGTCTGATTCGACACATGTGGGTGGATCTGGTGGCACTGGAGGTGCTTCATCATCTCAACCTTCAACCTCGTCATTATTTGGTAATTTATATAGCCATCAAGTTCTTGTCCAATCTACTACCAACCCCACCAAGATCATCAAGAAGTATCGAATTTTTCAATTCGAGGAAGATGCTACTACTACCTCGTGGCATGTATCCTCCCCCTTGAACCTAACACTTGCCACTCGTTCGCTACCAAAATTTAAAGAACATCTTCCTAGGTTTTCAGGAAATAACAAAATCACTACAAATGAACACTTGGTGGCATTCTCTAACGTCTACCACAATATAGGATCTAATTACAATGATACTTGTATGCGCTTATTTGTCAACTCTCTCGAAGGGAAAGAAACGAAAGATTTTTTCGATCTCCCTCCCAAGATTCTTTCCACTTGGGAAGATTTAGTTTACTGGTTTAAGTCACTTATGGGTAGTCTAAGAGCCCAGCTGAACAATTACGGGAATACAATAACATTGCGTACAAAGACGGTGAGATTATCAAGTCTTTCAACCTTCGTTTTACCAAGTTGTATAATCAAATTCCCGAACTTTTTCGCCCCTAGAAAAAAACCGCTTTTATGCATTACTATAATGCTCTACCTTCCCCTTATCGGCACAGGCTTGAAGAAAAATCTATTGACAATCTTGGTTTCACTCTTCATACTTGTCTAGAGTATGAAGAACAAATGGAAAGAATAGGTCTTCCCAAGGGAGACTCAATTAAACAAACGAACATGTCTTCCCTCTTACAACTTGTACAGGGTATGAATAATCAAATGATAGCATACGAGTGAAAGGGAAATGTCCCTTCACTTACTCATGGGGCCTCATCTTCTTCTTCACCATCTTTTAGGAATCCCAATGAAAACAACTTTCATCCAAAAGCCATCACGCCTCGCAGTTGGTGTAACTTTTGCAAGGAAAATCACGAGGAAAGTACTTGTGAGGTAAAGAAGAGTGTCAAAGATAAAATCTTTGGCAAAAGGCCTGAAATCACCATTGTTGTTCTATATTGGGCAGAACCATAAGATGTCATGATCATAAACACTAGTAATAAATCCTATGCTTCAAAAGGAAAATATGATCCCCCTTGTACTTCTTCTAGCCCAAGCTCATGTTTGCAAGCTTCTATTGAACAAGCTACTAAAACTCCTGATAGTCAAGAAATTCTCTCCCCTCTTCCCTCTTCCAAATATAACATTCTCAACTAGTTGGTTATTATCAAGACCAATGCTACTCTTCTGGACATGGTTTTCGTCCCTGAGAAACAAAAGCATCTAAAACATTTCATGGAAGGAAAATCTTCCACCATAGCCAATCTCTCTGAAGAGGCAAAAAAGGAGGATTCTATTGTAAATAAATTAGGTGTAAATAATTTTAGACACCCTGTAAAAGCCCTCCATTTTTTATTTCTGTAAAAATTATGGATAAAAAAGCCCATTGTTGCCTAATTGACGATGGTTCGGGACCAATCGTAATGTCGAAAATTATTATGGAAGAGCTAGTCTTATCTTGTACTAATGAAAATTCTAGAAGCATGCTCTCATATAATAGTCTACAACAATCGACTATAGGTGAAATAAAAGACGTGACTTTGGTTTTGTGCACACATCCTGAAATCAGGACAACCCTTAATATCCAGGTAATTGACATGCTAGTAAGTAATTATTCTATCATCTTAGGAAGAGACTGGAAAGCCTTGACAGGTGGGTATCTTTCACTTGACGGGACACACTTATCCGTTCCTCGGAATGGAGAGAATATCACAGTCCTAAGGGAAGGAAGAATATCACCGTACATAGAAAGCATTCCACAGCCTAATGTAAACTATGTTGAGGAGGATTTAGGAGTATAGTCCATATTTGTGGATGAGGATGAAACTACCCTAGAACAAATTGATCTGGAGGATGGCATGTGGCACATGCACTTTGATGGCTCATGCTCCAACGAAGGTAATGGAGATGGAATTATTTTATACTCACCTGTAGGTAAAATTCACAACTTTTCCTATTGGTTAGAATTTTCTTGCATGAACAACGTCACCGAATTTGAAGCATTGTTTCTAGGCATTGAAAATGCCTATAATTTAGGTTGTGGACACCTTACAATTTTTGGGAACTTTGAGCTTGTTGTGAACCTTGTACGTAAAATATATTCTCCTAGCAACAAGTTAATGAAACACTACACCCAAGCTGTTTGGATGCTTATCTCGAACTTATTATCATTTAACATCACTCATGTTAAGAGGGAACTACATTCAATGGCTGACAGGTTAGCTATTTTTTCAGCCTCTCCTACTTGGCAACTTCTGCCACAAAGACCTAATTGTACTTTTCAATATTTATATCGTCCTCATATCCCTGAAACTGTAGAGTCATGACAACTCTTCCCTAGTGATGAAACCATCTGTGATTTTATACAAAATGAACCATATAAGCCCAAGGAGATTATATCCATGAAAAACAACAAAATTCTGAAGGGCTTGGCACCTCTAGAAAGTTCATTTTCATTGAGTGATGTAGGAAACAAAGAGAAGCACAAAGAAGATGAGTCAAAAAGGAAAGTGGGTGAAACCATTTCCTTGAACATTGGAACACCCGATTCCACAAAGAATGTTAAGATAGGTGCCCAATGTTCTGATGAAGAAAAGTTGAAATTCACTGAGTTACTTTGTGAATTTTGAGATGTTTTTGCTTGGTCATATGAGGATCTTCATGGTTTTGATCTTGCTCTTATACAAGATGCCATTCCTATCAAGGAGGGTATTGTTAAAATATTGTGTAACAGGAAAGAATATTCTTATCCCCTTTTGTGGATAAAGATAAAATATATATTTATTATTGATTAGATAAATCCCCTTTTGTGGATTGATCATGTCGGGTATTGTAAATGACCAAATCCCCTTTTGCGGATTGGTCAAACCCTAATTGTAATAGGCTAAATAAGAAGTCGGCCCTAGAATATATTAAAGAGGCCCCATAATATATTAAAGGTGGTTATAACCACCCAGAAGAAGAAGTCGGCCTTTCCAGTGAAGAGACACTTCCACACGTGCCAAAATTGTATAAATAAGAGAGACCAACGCCTCATTTAGACACACACTCAGCTCACTCATCTAGTGCACAAGTATTGAAGGAAGCTGCCGTTACCAGTTGATGGAAGAAGGAAGAGAGAGAGAGAGGTGCATCCTTGGGAGAGGAATTTTTGTGTTGTTTGGTTCATTATCTTGGCATTGTATTGGCTATCTATATTAAGGACGTTTTGTTGGGTTTTCTTCCCCTTGAGGGTTTCCCAGGATAAATTCTTTTGTACTCTTGTGATTGTGTTTCTCTCAGTGATCCTATCTATTCTATTGTTATCTATTAAATTTAAAGTAACCTAATAATAGAATAAATTTTAGCATGGTATCAGAGCTAAGCTTAAGAGAGCATCTTTCACAGTGAAAAAGAAAAAACGCCACTGTTGTCGTACATGAAAATTAGGGATTTTTATTGAAGAAGGTTTTCATCCCCAAATCCATCTAGAAAGGTGTGCCCTACCTCAAGGAACATTTTGGCATCTTCAACGCACCTTTTCAGTGGCTAGATCTCCCGAAAAGTGAAACCCTAGTTTTCATAAAGTACTAGAAATACCAGAAAACCAGAGTACCAGAAGTATCAGAGTACTAGAAGTACCAAAAAACCAGAAGCACCAGTCTAGAAATTCGCAAATCAAGTTTGAAGGGGTAAAATTTGGATTTTCAGAAATCTGAATGTACCAACATACTCGCCTCAATCCAATGCATATTTTAGTGAGTTCAGTTTTCAGATACAAGAAATTTGATTTTTTATTATTTCTATAGCCCGAAGGGCTAGGGTTTTTACTGCAAGAAACAATGGCTACTAGCATGAGGGTAGAAGACAGGCTGGAAGGATCTAGAAAGTTCAGATCTTGGAAGCATAGGTTGCAGATGATTCTAGACGAGAATGATCTCCTAGAACATGTTACAGTAGGTGTACCAGAACTAGATGAAGCAGAGCAAAAGACCAAGCATAAGAAGAATGAAAATAAATCAAAGAGAATCGTGTTAGATTCAGTAAAGGATCACTTGATCCCTCGTATATCCGAACTACAGACAACAAGGCAATTGTATGAAGCACTCAACAGGTTATATGAAAGCAAAGACATCAGCCATAATCTTACCTTAAGAAATCAACTCCGTAATATGAAGATGGAAAACTCAGAATTTGTCACATCCTATCTTATGAGAGTTTATCAGATCAGAGATCAGGTTGCAGCTATTGGAGATGTCATTAGTGACAAAGATCTTGTAACCACAACCCTAAATGGGTTTCCAACATTTTGGATTCCTTTTGTACAAGTAGTGTGTGCAAGATGCAAGTTACCCAAGTTTGATAAGTTATGGGCAGATTGCACACACGGAGAATCTAAACTTGCAGACCAACATAAGAGATTAATTGTTGATGAAGAGGAAGCTCTTACAACTCAAAAGAACAAAAGAAGTTCCTTCAGGAAGAACAATAAAGAAGCTAACTTCGTAAGAGTTCCAGACAAGAAGAAAGATGTTTCAAAGGTTAGATGCTACAACTGCCAAAAGTTGGGACACTTTTCTTATGACTATCCTCAAGGAAAATGGAAAAGAAATCATCAAGCACATGTGGCAGAGGAAGAGGAATCTCCTCCCTCAAAGAAAGATTTAGTAGAAATTAAGGATTATGTACTTTAAGTTGAAGATAGTTTATCTGAAGAAAGATAGCAAATGGTGGAGTCCGTCGAGCTTCCCCACACAAAAACAAAAGATAAGTATTCATGCTTATTTTTAGTATCTTGCTTACTTTAATACTTTATCATTACAAGTTAGATTTTTGTGAGAATGTGAATTAACCTTGTTTTATTTCAGTGTCTATGCAAACTTATGAAGGAAGTATCAAAGAAGAGGATGAAGAAAGAGATAAAATATTTATTTCATGTATGATCACTCATGAGAGTGACAAAGAAAGCATATTGTAAGTAAGTTTACAAGTCTCAGAAGAAAAAACTTATGCCGTGACTTGCAGAAGTTAGACAACACAAGAAGGACGTATGATATGGTGACAATCAGTAAATACCAAACAATATCCAATACTTATATAGGAGCAGGAGGCTCCTAAAGATGCAAATCATAAATATTCAAGATGAAGAAAAGGATGGATACTTAGATATAGTGGATGAGATGCAGGTAACTATAGGTTGGTCCAATACCATTCTTATAGATGCAGAGGGAGCAGGTTGATCCAGTATGAAGACATAAAGAAAGAAATATTCAAACTCAAGAAGGCACCTAGGATATTACAGAAGAAAACTTCAAGGATGATGATTAGAAGCTATTAGCATGGTGCAAGAGGGAGCCATGTCTTCGAGTTCGAAATGAAGGATCGTGATTTGATGCAGTTAGAAAACAAGATGGATGGTGCCCAGATATTTTGATCAAGATGAAAGCTATCCAATAGATGGATGGTGCCCAACAGATGGGTAGCATGGTATTATACCATTGAAAGATTTTGGACCATAAGAGATTTTTTAGATCCCATAGCTAGACCTTCGTAGAGAAGGAAGAGACCTTCATAGAGAAGGAATGAGAAATCCCACAGTTAGACCTTAATAGAGAAGGAAGAGACCTTCGTAGAGAAGGAATGAGCAATCCCACTGGTAGACCTTCGTAGAGAAGGAAGAGACCTTCGTAGAGAAGGGGAATGAGAAATTTGCCAAGGTCGGCCTCTGTCCAAGTGTTGATTTTTGGATACTCTAGGGACATGCTAGAATACCCTCGTAGAGAGGGGTGTGACCATGCTCATAGAGAGGAATGTGTATGTTTCTCCAAGGGGAAGCAAGCATATACTCTCCTCTGGCCAAGGATTGAGTAGCCTGGAACACAAACCTTGACCATGTGGAATGGTTAGTTGGCTCTTAAGGTTTGTTTTGTGATCCTGCGGGGATCATGGAAAGGGAGTCTAGTCTTTCCCAGGCTAGCATCTTAGCTTCTCTAATTCATGTGGGATGACTAGGAATGAAGCTATGGTAGTAGTCCTCCCCAGTGGATGGGTGAGATAGATGAATACAAGAGAAGGGAGAACATAAAAATAATGGAAAAACTCATAGAATATCTTATGTGTGAAGATAAGACATATTTTGTGTGAAGATAAGATATCTTCTGTGTGAAGATAAGATATCTTCTGTGTGAAGATAAGATATCTTCTGTGTGAAGATAAGAAAGAAGTATCTTCTACGTGAAGATGAAAGAAAGAAAGAGTATCTTCCGCGTGAAGATAAAGAGAACAAAACTTCCGATGATTTATAGATATGCCAGTCAGTGATCATGATGCCAGATGACCAAGTGGAAGATATTGATGCCTTTTGTTATCCAGTCGATGATGTTTCCCAGTTGATGATGTTGCCCAAATGATGATGCTATCCAGTGGATGTTGCTACCTAGTTTATGTTGACACTCGGTGACCTGTCAAAAGATAAAGAATATCCTTCTTGTTAAGAGGGAGTGTTAAAATATTGTGTAACTGCAAAGAATATTCTTATCCACTTTTGTGGATAAAGATAATATATATATTTATTATTGATTAGATCAATCCCCTTTTGTGGATTGATCATGTCATGTATTGTAAATGACCAAATCCCCTTTTGCGGATTGGTCAAACCCTAATTGTAATGGGCTAAATAAGAAGTCGACCCTAGAATATATTAAAGAGGCCCCAAAATATATTAAATGTGGTTATAACCACCCAGAAGAAGAAGTCGGCCCTGCCAGTGAAGAGACACTTCCACATGTGCCAGAATTGTATAAATAAGAAGGCCAACGCCTCATTTAGACACACACTCATCTCACTCATCTAGTGCACAAGTATTGAAGGAAGTTGCAGTTACCAGTTGCCGGAAGAAGGAAGAGAGAGAGAGGCACATCCTTGGGAGAGGAATTTCCGTGTTGTTTGGATCATTATTTTGGCATTGTATTGGCTATCTATATTAAGGAAGTTTTGTCGGGTTTTCTTCCCCTTGAGGGTTTCCCAGGATAAATGCTTGTGTACTCTTGTGATTGTGTTTCTCTCAGTGATCCTATCTATGTTATTGTTATCTATTAAATTTAAAGTAACCTAATAATAGCAGAAACTTTAACAGGTATAAAACCAGTTAGGCAAAAACAAAGACCCATTAACCCCGCACTTGAAGCTACTATTAGGAAGGAGTTGGAAAAACTCTTGAAAGATGGGATAATTTTCCCTGTTAAGTATTATGAGTGGGTATCCAATTTGGTTCCTGTTCGGAAAAAAACTGGTTAGATATGATTGTGCATTGATTTCCATGCATTGAATAAAGTGAGTGTAAAAGACCATTTTCCTCTCCCTAACATGGAAATGATTTTGCAGCAAGTTACAGGGTCACAAATGATGTCCTTACTTGATGGTTTTTTTGGTTATAATCAGATCAAGGTAAAAAGGACTGATAGGTACAAAACCACTTTCACTACACGTTGGGGCACATTTTCTTATGAATGCATGCCTTTTGGATTATCTAATGCAGGTGCCACTTTCCAAAGAGATATGCATATAAATTTTGACGATCTGATCGATAAGATCATTCAAATTTATCTTGATGACTTGACTGTATATTCAAAGAACCGATTGGATCATTTCGGTCATCTTAGAAAAGTTCTCATGCGATGCAGAAAGTTCGACATTTCTTTAAATCCTTCTAAATCTATCTTCGACATTACCAAGGGCAAGCTCCTTGGGCATATTGTTTCTGATTCATGGATAAGCATAGATCCCGAAAGGATCGCTACTATTCTAAACCTTCCAGCCCCCACTTCCAAAAAGGAGGTTCAAGCCTTTGTGAGCATTATCAACTTTGTCCGTAGATTTGTTCCTAATTTTTCTTTAATGGTGAAACCAATTCACAATCTTCTCAATCAAGATCGCTCCTTCTCATGGACTAAAGACGCCGAGAATGATTTCGTAAGGATTAAGAAGGAAATCAGTTCCGCACCGGTTTTGGCGAAACTGGACTTTGAGAAAGACTTTATTGTATACACTAATTCCACAGAAGAAGCAATTTCTGCTATTCTTGTACAATGTGATGACCAGAATAATGAAAATCCAGTAGCTTACATGAGTCAAAGCTTATCAGATGATGAATTCAAGTATTCTTATATCGAAAAACATGTTTTCTCTCTTTTTAAAGCCATGGAGAAATTTCGCCACTTTATCCTAGGCAAGCACACACTGGTAAAAGTCCCTTTGCTTGCTGTCAAGTTTTTTCTTTCATAGAATTATCTTTCAAAGAAGCTTTCACATTGGCTTGCCAAGATCCAGGATCATGATTTAACCATCATTACTTCGAAAACAATTAAGGGACGAGACTTATCCCTTCACTTGGCTCAACATGCTAAAGCGAGTGAAGAAATTGACGAACAATATAATCTTCTTTCAACACTATTTTACATTGATAGTCAAACCCTTCCTATAGCTGAGCATCCCTTGTATAAATATATGGTGTATTACTTTCAAAATTAGAAATGTCAAGATAGCTTAGATACTCATCAAAGGAGAAGGCTCTGTCTTGAATCTTCCAAGTATGTTATTTTAGGAGACTTCTTATTTAGGATATCTGCCGATGGTATATTAATTCGGTGTGTGAATAATGAGGAAGCAAAAAAACTGTTACAGGAAACCCATGGATCTTCAGATTTTGTTATTCATGTGGGTGGCCACTTTTCTACTAAAACTACTACTTTTAAAATCATCAGAAAAAGGTATTACTGGCCTTCAATTTTTCGAGATTCTTATAGCTTTTCAAGATCTTGTGACAAGTGCCAAAAATTCGCTGGGAAAGAACGTCTTTCTTCCATGCCTTTGCAACCTGTTCTTCCTAATTTTCCTTTTTCAAAATGGGGTCTGGAATTTATCGGTCCTATTAATCCTCCATCTTCAGCAGGGCAGGTTTTTATCTTGACAACCACAAATTACTTTACTAAGTGGACTGAAGCTCTCCCACTTAAACATTTGCAATATGAGCAGGTTATTTCTTTCCTTGAAACTAATATTTTCTCCAGATTTGACATTCCTCTAGAAATTATTACAGACAATGGTCTTGCCTTCATTTCTGCTAAGATGACTCAGTTTCTAGCTAAGTTGGGAGTCAAACATTTTACCTCATCAACTTATTACCCTCAAGGAAATGGTAAAGATGAGTCTACTAACAAAAATCTAGTTAGGATCATCAAGAGGATCATTGAAGATAATACTCATCAATGGCACACCCTCCTTACTTATGCCCTATGGGAAGATCACACTGCTACCAAGGAAAACACAAGTTGCACTCCCTTTCATCTTGTTTATGGTCAAGAAGCTATTTTGCGTACTGAGATGTAACTTTCTTCTCTATGGCTGATGCTACAGATCGAAGAATTACATTCTTCTAATGTCTCTCAAAGAATAAATGCATTGTTATCTTTAGAGGAACAAAGGATGTTTTTCTTGGAGAACATAAAGAGAAGACAACAAAACGTAAATAAATATTTCAATAAAAGCGCAAAATTTGTCAGATTTAAAGTTAATGATTTTTTTTTCTTTGGGATTCAGCCCATGTTGATAGAGGAAGACATTTGAAGTTTAAAAAATTATGGCTGGGTCCTTTTAAAATTGCTTTTGTCCTGGGTGCAAATTCTTATCTTCTAAAGGAATTAGACGAGCGATTTTTTTCCTATAGTACCAATGGTTCCCACTTGAAACAATATGTAGAACCCGTTTGAAGGTTAAAACCCTGCATGAAAGTCACTTTTGTATCATAATTTTTTGTTTCACTGTTTTAATTTTGCTTTGTTGTTTTTCATTTTCTATTGTTTGTCTTTTATTAATTTCTTTTTATTTTCAGAAATAAACATTGGATCAATTTTGCCACATCGATGTTATTCTGTAAGTATTGTTAATCAATAAAAATCAAGTTACACAACCATGATGATGTCCCCCTTGTAGATATCACTGAAATTGCTTTCTACTTCCAGTACTACTGTTAGATAGATAATTAGATTTTCATCCCTACTTTTTGTCTTCCCTTTATTTCCTCCACCCTGAGATTCAAAAGAGCACACCATAAGTTTTTCTCCTTTAAAAATTAAACGCTTTCAATGTGACTAATCAAATGTTATGCATATAGGAATAAACCCCTCATATGCAACACTTTTCATGAGCTATTCCCAAAGTCCCATATCATTTTTTCCCTTAAACCGCCTCACTTCCCCTGTTGCATAATCATTCTGGTATTTAATTCTTTGATATATTGTTCACCTAGTCTGAAAAACCAAACATTCTAAGTTCTTAATATGTTGGAAACAAATTTCCCTGTGGAGTCGCCAGTTTGTTGATGTTTAAAAACATAACGATAAATACTATGCTCACAAATGATTGCCAAGCTTTATTTTTTAACTATATTAATAATAAACTAGTAGGTGGGACCCCCTTGTTAGACTTATGACACTATGGTGGATAAGAAACGCTTATATTTTGTTTGTGTATGTGATGGTACCAACAAAATCTTCTACAATTCATTTGTTTCAGATCATGGTTTAAAATATTATAATGATATGTGTTGGTTGGATTATTAAAACATGGCACTAAATGGCTTTGATGAACTCTCACAGAATATGTTAAGGCTACCCTGTGGATGAAAGAATTGTTATCCAATTTTGGTTTTGATCTTGTATTAAACATGGCATTAAATGGTTTAAATGATCTCCGATAGAAGATAATAATGCTTCCCTTTTGGATAAAAGAACTATATTCAAGTTCTAATGTTATGTATTGTAATGACAAAGGATGGGTGCTCTTGACCCTTGCTACTATGGTTATGCACCTTGTTTGAGTTTCATAAATGGTTTCACATTGGGTTATGTTCCTAGCACATTGTTATTGTAAAGAAGTTTGACATTACCAAGGGGTGGTATACTTTGCAAAAGTGATATGGAAATGGATACTTGGTTGATTAATGGTATAGTGCTATGGTGAATTGGCTTGGCTTGTACTTTGAATTGAATGAAGTTGGAAGGGAGAAGTGACATGCATTTACTTCATGTCATTGAAACTCCCCTAGAGCCCGTCACCCTAGTAATTCTTGCATTGTTTTGGATCTGGTAGTTTTTGTTGCTCTGCCTTGCTCAGTCATGAAGGAGTTATACAGTCTTGTTTTTTTTCCTCGTGCGAGATTTTCCAGGTATGGGTTTTCTTACTCTTCCATCCATGATAGTTACTCTTCCCTTTGAATCAATTTTTGGCTCTGATTTCTCATGGTCTGTGTGTTTCTTAAGTTGTTATAATACTTTTGAACCGTGTATTGGTGTTTGCATCCTTGGTTTCTCATGATAGTGGTTCTGGACTATTGAGATTCTTAAAATAAATGGTCGTGGTGCTCTTGTTGTTTGTAATCCTTCACATAGAATTGTTGAATAAAGATTGCATTTGAGCCTGCTTTGCCATGGCTCTGTTTTTGGGTCTGGCCTCTCTGTTGAAATTGATTATCATGGTTTTCCAAAGCTCCGAGCTTTGCGAGTACCCTACCTATGGATTGACAATACAGGTCTATGCGATTAAGTTTTCTCACACGATGTTCATCCCTGTGGCTAATGTACACACATTATTTCGATCCTGTGGGTTTTAATGAGAACTGGTGAAAGATTAAAGTATTTCTTGCCTTGTCTTGGAAAAACCCTGATGTTATCGTGCTAATTGTTAAGTGCGGGCACAAATCAATCCCCCTAGCTTCACTATGAAACTAGAACAAAACAAGACAATACACTACTCTTTCCTTAGCTTTCAATTATCAAATGAGAAATGGATCTAGAACATACCTTTTAAATATCGAAGATCCAACTTCTCCAATGAAATCCAAGCTCTGTCACGAGGTTTATGAGAAATATCTCCAAATAAGAACAAGCCAACAAATACAAGAATAACATTGTCTATTTGATATGAAACTATGTATATGATCAATGAATCATACAATATGGACATATAATATTCATATAGGAAAGAAAAGTATATCTGCATTAAAGAATGTGGAAGAAAGATACAACTAGATGCCTTGATGTTGTTAGGTTCCTTCCAACAGTTCCCTGCTTCCCACACACTTCTTGCTCCAATGGATTCTGAGACTGTGTATCTGATAGCTACTCACAATCTATCTTAACAAAACAAAGCTCAAAGCCAACATAAATTTCCCAATCAATCCAACTCAAATCCTCATCAAGATAACTTTCTCCATGTGAGCTCCTCTCCTTTTATAAGCTGAAGAGGATAAGGTGATGAGGTTAGGATGATTCCACTAAATCATGAAAGTGAGTAAGATCCAAACCATTTGGAGGCCACCTCCCCATAGAAGCTTCTCCTTCTAGAAGCATCGAGAATATGTTCATTTTTTCCATGTACGAAGGCCGCCGCACCCTAGCTATAGTGTAGCCTACAGAAACTCTGCAACCTATATATAGTGCAACTTACGGAAATCAGGCATTTCCACACCCTGTGTATAGTGAAACATGCGAAATCCTCCTTAATAGGGTTTTTACAAAGAAAAATACAACTTCTCTCCGGGAAAGTTCTTCTCCCTTCTTTCTTCAGGAATTTAGGCCACTGACCCTTCTGAAGGAAACATATAGGTTTACATCATTAACGGTCATAAGGGTGACAAAAATAATGTGTAAGAGAGAGCCCCCCAAAGTATGAAGTTAGAACAGAGTGATAGATGATATACTTTGTCGAGTGTGTGTAGGGAACAAGGAGCAGTCGGTCGAAAACTTATCAACAAACAAGGAAATACAATACAATAATATATCATCATTGAGGTAGGCATTCCCATACTCAGAATACAAACGACTCAAAGCATAAATGCCGACATGCGAAGATCCATGTCAAGTAATACAAGTCATGGCCACCAAACATACACTGTGGATCCATGCCATTATGAATCAAATCTGAACATAGCCACCAAAAATACATTGTGGATCTATGTGTTAAAGACTCAAATTTGAACATAGCCACGAGACATACAATGTGGATCTATGCAATGGTACAAACTGAATATACTCCAACGCAACCTGAATCTGTGAGAAAAGATCCAGGGTCTTCATCTCCACCACTCTATAGTACTAATCTAACCATGCGATTACAGGTGTTGAAGTCGAACATGGTAGAAACCACTTGATTATCGGTCATTAGTGTATACCGTTAACAAGTGCGAGGAAAATCACCATTAATGTCAATGACTCCCAAGGTACACTAGTACAATTCAACGAATGTGAATCAATGAGTTGAGGTCGAACACTCGGCGAAATCTTTCGATCATGGGTCAATGATGAAAACCCACTGTCGAAAGAGAGGAAACCTGCCATTAAGGCATGAAAGTTCCAAGGTACCAATTAGTTTCTAAGTCTAATTCCTGGATAATGAGTTGAAGTCGACAGGAAAAGACTCATCACAGGAGGGCCTGAATGTATCCCACATCAATGCCATGAAACGGGTAACAAGATTTGAAGTAGATCAGAGTAACAAGTGATTTAGGACTGACTCAGGGATTGCTGACGCAATAGAAGGCTTAAAGACTGCAGAAATGGCTGACGCAATAGAAGGATTTCAGGGTTGAACTTCTCTTTGAACATATTGATGACACAACAACTATTTTGTAAACACTAACTCAACAACAGGGATCATAGACCAATTTGTAATCTTATAAAGGAGTATGATCAAGAGACAAGCAGATTTTCCAACCTAGATACAAAGCGAGTGAAAGGGTGTCATGTTAAAAAGTAACTCTTCCATAGAATACATGCTTAGATACATTTATTTCCCAATTTCCCCCCACCATTTCTAGAGAGTACCTCTTTATTTTTACACAAGTTTGAGGAGGATAACATATGCTTGAAATGTAATCTCATCCTTTGGACGAGTCCCTCAGAGTATGTTTAACGAAACCTAAGAAGGAGTGTTTCGGTCCCATATGGGCCTTTCGATGTTTGTTTTACGAGTCTAAAGAAAGAAAACTCGAGGGATTTTCATATTTAGAGAGTCAGAAAAACACTTAAAGAGAACTCTCTTAGTTCTTTTTTCGTAAAGTAGTCTGATGAGACCGAAAAAGAGATAAATTACTGCTCAACAAACGTGTTTTCTAATACTTTAACGAGCGTGAAAAGAACAAGATCGCTCGACAATCTTTTCATGTTTAGAGAGTCTGAAAAGATCTTAAAGGGAACTCCAGGGGGTTCCTTTTTTGTATAACCTTTACGAGTCCAAAAAAGTGATAAAAGTTTACTCAGTTACATTCTTATTGATTTACGAGCATGAGAAAGAACAAAGACTAAGCTCGGTAACTTATTCTCATGTATTTATGAGCATGAGAAAGAACAAAGACTATGCTCGGGATTGTTTTCATTTTTACGCAAGCTTTAAAACAAAAAAAAACTATGTTTGGGATAGATTTTATTTTTACACAAGCTTAAAAACTAAACAAAACTATGCTTGGACCTGGTTTCATTTTTACACAAGCTTGAACTAGAGGAAACTATGCTTGAGGTAGGTGGTTTCATTTTTACACAAGCTTGAACCATAGAAAACTATGCTTGGACTTCCTAACGCGTAACACAGGGATGGTTGGTACTTATCCCCCAGCTTAAGAAGCTAGCGGTTTAACTTCAACATGAATTCCAGAGGCTGGAAGCATTGCCCCCCAAGCTTCGATTCTTCCAAATGCAAAGACGGATGAAACGAAGCTTCAAATACTAGACGAAGGACTTGACTCAAATAGAGAGGGGGAAATTGTTTCATTTTTTAACGAGCTTGACATAGGAATAAGAAATATGCTCGTGAATCTAGGTTTAATCCCTAGACCTCTGTTTCATTTTTTAACGAGCTTGACACAGAAACAAGAACTATTCTCGTAATCTCTGCTTCATTTTTTAACGAGGTTGCTACAGAGAAGAAAAAACTATCCTCATAGCTGGTTTGATTTTTTAACGATCTTGAAATCAGAAAATCATGCTCAAGGATGGTTTCATTTTTTAATGAGCATGAAATAAAAAAAAACATGCTCAAATATGGTTTCATTTTTTAATGAGTTTGAAATAAAAAAACCATGCTCAAATATGGTTTCATTTTTTAATGATCTTGAAATCAAAAAACCATGCTCAAAGCTCTCTTCTTGATCACGATTTCCAAGAGGACAATGCTCTGGAAGGACACCATGTCAAGGGACAAAACTTGGTCATGGCCTCTAGGAGATCTTTACTTGACGGAAGAAACACACTCTGGAAGGAACACATGTCGAGGGTCGTGACAGGGGTAAAGAGGTCAGGCTCCAATAGCCCTACCGAAGATATCACCATCTCAATTACCAGATCCAAGTCGTTGTCATCGGCAACGGAAGGCATGGGAGACAACGCCACATAATTGACCTGTGGCAGGGGAGATACCATCTACATATAAGAACCATGTAGGGAGGTCATTGAGGTCAAGTTAAGACCAAAAAATGAAAGTTGATCAATGGTCACAATTCTTCCATCGTGAGGGAAATATATCACATGAAAAAGAGTGGACACGATAGCTTTCATGGCATAGACATAATATCTCCCAAAGAGTAAAGAAAAATCCAAGGGATCTTGGACTACCATGACATCAATAAAGACAGTTTTCCCTCCCAAAGTTACAGGAAACTGAGGAAGGGTCCCAATAGGTTGAATAGTTCTTCTATTGAAAGCTAACAGATTCTGTGTAATTGGTGAAAGCTGAGGACAACCCAAAGCTTGCCAAACAAGAGAGGACAAAATACTAACGGATGCACCTTCATCTATCAACATCTAAGGAACGTCCTGACCACAAATCTTTATTATAATCTCGAAAGGAATGTGAGAAGGAAGACGAGGTTGAGTTAGCACACCCCAATTAAAAAGGATGGTCTCATTACTTGGAGGGGGTTCTACGAGAGAAGGAGGGAGACCCCCGCACATGGTAGAGTCTGTATCAATGAGAAAAATGTGAGCAGTATTGGGTTTAATATCGAGCGGGAGAGTAGGATCGACCGATGACGAGATCAGATCGACCACTTGGGTTGCATTGTCCAAGGGGAGAATGGGGTCGATAGTTGGAAAATGATCAACCGCTTGGGTTTCACTCTCTAATGGGAGAGTGGGATCGACCGAGGATGGGATCGGATCGACCACTTGATCAACTGGTTCAACTAAGGATGTGACCATATTGACCACTTTATCAACCAGACTGACCGATGAACGTGACAGATTGATCGTTCCATCAAATACAGGTGGGTCAAGAGTAAGCTTGTGATAAGAAACTGGAAATTGAGGCTGTGAAACAATCATGTCTTCTAGGAATTTCTAGGCTTCTTCCATACAAGGGAAAAGGTGATTTAGATGACTCCCTTTGCATAACATACACATGAACTTGACTCTACTTTTATTTTTCCCAACTGTATTGTGACTAGTCGACAGGAGGTCATCAACATGTTGTTCAGAGGCTGAAGACATGGGTTGGCGATGGTGTGTAGACCATGCTTCTATAACCTTGGATATACCAGGGAAATACTTAATAATATGGCTACCCTTACAAAGCCTGCAAGGGTACCTGGGCTTACGGGTTGTTTGGGTGATCCTGACATCATCAACACTCCCAACACAATTAACAGTAATTGGTTGTTTTCCAACATGTATGGAAGTGGTTGGAAGTTTGGATCCTTGCTTATTTTTCTTCTTCTTATTCTTTGGTTTCTTCTTCTTCTTATCCATCGGGTTACTAGCTTCAGATCTTTCACTTGGTGAAGAATATGAAACGGAAGAAGACATTGCAAGTGAAGAAGGTGAAGAAGATCTTACTGGTGAAGAAGGTGAAGGATCAACATGAGGTTGATTCTCTTGGGGGGAAGTGCTTATGACTGAAGCACTTATTGCATTCAAGATTACGTGAGTGGAAAACAACCACACCGACAATCCAATTGTGAGACCTGGAAGGCTCAAAGTAGCGATGTGAGGAGGACCAATCTTTTCGTAAGAAGGAAAAACAAAAGGTTCCCCTGGAGCAGGGGTTCCTTCATTGGTATTTTAGGGGACCGACGCCATGAAATAAAGATACAATCTAGAGTCCGCTAGGGAAAACAAACATCACATGGTAAAAATCTAGTAAGCAAGCAAGCAAACAAAACCTTCTCACAATGAGCACACTAGTTGGTGATGAAATCCAATGTTGCGGGAACAAAGTAAGAAGGGGATGAGATAGAGTGGGTGGAAAAGTTACGTTGACGACCTGCTTAATGGACTTACACCTTGATGCAAGATCCCACACATAATCGTGGGTATACCCTCCAAGGAGCCCGAGTGATTTTGGCCAACGTCGATTCCAGGTACCGTGAAAAATTTCCCTTCCACAATCACCTTGTGTAAAGACCCTAAAGAGATAGGCCACTAAAGTTACCAATTACTATAGTGATTCCTGGGGAAAAAATCGACAGTCCGATCCATGCGCAAAGCCATGGTATCTAGCCCAAAATCAACTTGAAAGGCGTCCACTCATCCTTGTGGGTATACCTTCAAGCGACCCCCATAATATGCACAATCTCTACACCAAGACCAATAAAGCAGGGTGAGTAACTCTGCCAGTCCTAATGCGACCTCGTGATTGACCCTTGTGTTAGAAAGACTTCCCAGGAAAAAATGTAATAAGTGGATTTACCGCTCCCTAACTCAAGATTCTATGTTTGTTTGCAGCCTTGGAAAGTTATCTTTCACACCTATTCCAAAGCCCTACAACTAATCTAATGTAGGTTTGCTACCAGAAAACATAAAAATGTCTAATCATTTTTTATAAGCGCTTTATTTTTAAGGATGTTGTTACTCAAAAGGAAGATGGCGTGGACAATATGGTGTTTTGACCGACTCGAAAGTTATGCAAAGAGATGAAGACACAATCTTTTCATTTCGATGAAAGTTATGCTACGAGAAGGAGAAAACATTTATCATTCCCATATGCACATTGTCCCAAAATTTATTAAACTCATCAATATCAATATCTTCAAGAAATCAAATGCAAGGATGCCCCTAATCTAATATAAAGAAATAAATTAAAACTTTTTGTTTTAAAGATAGCTAAAAGAAATAGCAGATCTAAATAAAACAAAGCAACCCAAACAAATTTTCTCTTTTAACACGAATTATTCAATAAAAGAAAAAGAAGTTCTTTCACCAAACAATCCTAAAGAAAAATGATGAATGTAACTAAAAGACACTCAAAGCAAGAGATCAAATATTTCAAAAAAAAACAAAGCAAATATGGTTAAAATCAGTTTCAAAGCTTTCAAGTAGACTGTAAATAGATCATAATCAAACCCAAAAATTCACCCCAAAACCAAATCCAAGGTTTGGGTAAGGAAAAAACCATCAAAAATAAAACAATTTCACAATTTCCACAGGCTGTAGACTAACACAGTGTGGAAATCCATGATTTTCACAGGCCAGATACAGGTAGGGTGCAGAGTTTTCGCACTGGTCTAAACAGGTAGGGTGTGGAAATCCTAAGTCGCTGCACTATCCCTCAAAGCAGGGTGCAGAAATCAAACAAAAATGGAAAAAAATAAAAATTAAGGTTTTCCAGTGAATTTAAACAGTCAAAGAGTCAAGATGGATCTCCCTGTGACTTAGAAAACAGAAACCAAACAATCAAAACAAGAAAGCAAGACAAACTAGGAAAACAATCCGTTCCCCAATGGAGTCACCAATTTTGTTGTCGGGCTAATTGTTAAGTGCAGACACAAATCAATCCCCCTAGCTTCACTACGAAACTAGAACAAAACAAGACAATACACTACTCTTTCCTTAGCTTTCAATTATCAAATGAGAAATGGATCTAGAACATACCTTTTAAATTGAAGATCTGACTTCGCTAATGCAATCCAATCTCCATCACGAGGTTTATGAGAAATATCTGCAAATAAACAAAAGCCAACGAATACAAGAATAACATAGTCTATTTGATATGAAACTATGTACGTGAACAAGGAATCATACAATATGGACATATAATATTCATATAGGAAAGAAAAGTATATCTGTATTAAAGAATGTGGAAGAAAGATACAACCAGATGCCTTGATGTCATTAGGTTCCTTCCAACGGTTCCTTGCTTCCCACACACTTCTTTCTCCAATGGATTATGAGACTGTGTATTTGATAGCTACTCACAATCTATCTTGACAAAAAAATCTCAAAGCCAACATAAATTTCCCAAGCTCAATCCAACTCAAATCCTCATCAAGCTAACTTTCTCCATGAGAGCTCCTCTCCTTTTATAAGCTGAAGAGGATAAGGTGAGAAGGTTAGGATTATCCCACTAAATCATGAAAGTGAGTAAGATCCAAGCCATTCGGAGGCCACCTCCCCATAGAAGCTTCTTCTTCTAGAAGCATCGAGAAGATGCTTGTTTTTCCCATGTACGAAGGCCCCCACACCCTAGCTATAGTGCAACCTATGGAAACTCTGTAACCTAGCTATAGTGCAACCTATGGAAATTAGGCATTTCTGCACCCTGTGTATAGTGCAACCTATGGAAATCCTCCTTAATAGGGTTTTTACAAAGGAAAATACAACTTCTTCTCTTCAGGAAAGTTCTTCTCCCTTATTTCTTCAGGAATTCAGGCCACTAACCCTTCTGAAGGAAACATATAGGTTTACATCATTAATGGTCATAAGGGTGACAAAAATAATGTGTAACACTTGAGTTGTTAGTTGCTTGCTATAACCTCACCATTGCATGGTAAACATTACACAGTATGAATTTAACACCACCCAGAAGTTGATGGAAACATTATGCATGCTTTTGGGCACGGGTTTGTGCTTGGTCACTCATTTTATAGTATTGTTTAAAGGGATTGGTTTCATTTTGGTTCCTGTTGGAAATGACTGTCTGTTGTTATGGAAGCCCTTACAACCGAGAACATTGTTATAGGTTATGGTTCTGTTGTAGATTGTGATAGGGCATGAGTTGTCTGTGTTATTCGAATACCAAGCTCTCTGGTCAAACCACCTGTTCCTACCTTCTACTTGCTGTCTTAAACCCTAAATATTACATTGATATCGTTTTACTCCAGTTCGATGGTTGATGGGAGCACTGTGCATGCTCAGTTACCGGGGCACGATTTTGGTCGAGTCCTTTGTTTGGTAATTCTGGAAGAGATCTGTACCCATTTATTTATTTGAATCTTGGGATCAAAATACTAAATTTTATTTGGTTCAATCATTATGATTGATTGTATAAAAGGGACACATGTGTGTGAAGTGTTTGAATCTCGTATAAGAGTTATAATGTCCAGATTTTTTGCAGTGATTAAATATATGGTGGATATGAGTTGATTGTGAATATTGTATGTCCCTGTTGGTTTTAAAGTTTAAATATTGAGTTAATGGTCATGTCTCAAAGGATATTATGGTCTCTTATATCGATTGCAATGTTGTTCGTTATGACTGTCATATAATGATTATATGGATACAATGACTGTTGTAATTAAATAATTTTGGGCATATAGATTAATGTTTGGAAGCCAACAAGAAATTCGTCAACAAAAGTAACAGTTTAAATTATTGTTTTGAAAAAGTGAACACTGTTAAACTTTGAAGGTTTGTATAGAGATATGTTTTGATTGCATGTTTTGATTTATTTTCAATTGAACAATATCCATATCAATTCCCTATCATTCTATCATTTTTCGCTCATTACATTCCCCTCACAATCCCAATTTCACTTATTGCATCCCTTTTCTGTGAAATAAATTTAAAAGGAAAAGACTGTCTAAAAGCGACAAAGGGATAACACAACAAGGGTTGGTGACTGATATTTTGATACTTCATTACACATTAAATTGTTTGATTAATTTCTGAACAATATTCATGTATTAATCCCCTATCATTATACCACTTTTCGCTCATTACACTCCCTCCAAATTTGCCTTGAACCCTATCACCCCCTGTTCATTTGGCAGTTCATGAATGGTTTGTTATGGATGGATTGCATGTATATCGTGTCAATTATTGAGCCCAATTTTGATTCATGTACGCAGAGTGTCATGTATGGTTTATTAAGAGCTTAATTACTAACGAACTACTGCTATAGGATGAGATTTTTCAGTAGGGGCAACAATGGCAGAAATAACAAAGGCAGGGGAAATTGGAACCAAGGCCATAAAAGGCCTAGATTTTCCATCCATTTTGATGTTGATCCTCAAGAATTGAACCAACTATTCCAAGTTAAGTTATTTAACAGGATTGGTCATGGGATAGTGCACCCTAAACCAAAAAGGCCCCCTTTCCAGCCTCCTCAGAACATCCCTGGCATTCTCGTTCCTCCACATGTATCCTTGCAACTGGAAGTCCCTGCAAATGATGGATGGAAAGAGATTGTCAATATGCCTATCTATCACCATCGTGGTTGGACCACTATGTCATTGCCTTTGCCACCACCTGTCAACCCCAATGTCCAAATTTCCCGTGCTGATTCACCTATTCAATCTTCACATGTTAGCAAGAGACTAAAAACTGATGTTCCCCAACCTATGCAAGATAAAGGAAAAGCAATTGTCTCCCCTTTTTCTCCCTCCGATGATTCCTCAAAATCTATGTCTTCCTGCATGCATTTGAAGGACGACTATTCCCATGTGATTATTGAGATACAACCTCAAGGGTCTAATCAACCACAGGCTACTTCCGATAAATCTAAGGGAAACAATAGTGAGAAAAGAAAAATTCACAAAGTGGCAAATATGGTTTTTAGATTATGTTTTTTTATGACTTCAGTTGATGAATACAATGCTTAGTGGTTATCAGTATTTTTGGACAACAAGCTCTGTTTTGGTATTTTGTGGATAATGTGGATGATGTGGATATTTATATATATATTTTTGGATATGATATAAATTATTTTTGATATTTAAATATCTAGTTTGAAAGATATTTAAGGGAGCTACAAGGGTAACACATGGTCAAATGATTATCCTTTTTGTGTTATATTTTATGATTTGAAAGGAGGAAATTAAGGGAGCCACAAGGGGTCCCACCTATTTAGTTATTATTAATTAAAGACACTTAACTATATTATTATTATTTATTTCTCATAAACTAATTAGTTAAGGTAAATCAACTTAACTAAAGAAAGTAGTTGAACTACTTCAAATTATTTGGAAAGAATAAACATTGAATGAGAAGAAGAGACAAGGGGAGAATGGAAGAAGAAAAGAAAGACTAAGGTTTACTCTTTAGTTACAAGAGACAGTTTTAGTTTTCATTCATTTATGAGTTGATTCAAAAGCCTAATTTTCCTTCTGACAACAAGGTCTTATTATATATAACAAGGTTCAAGACTAAACCAAAATTTTCATATGCTTGTTTTAGAGGTGTTGATCCATCCTTGATAGTCTGTGTATTCTTGTCTGTTTGTGAATTAAGTTTCATGGCTGATAAATGATATCTTGCAGAGTCAAATTGGCAACAAGTTGTGGCAAGTTGATCCAGATTATAAATTTCAATATTAGTTTATTGTCAGAGTCTTTTTGTATGGTGTTCATCGAAGATTTCTAAATCAGACTTTGGTCCATGCCCTCGCAGGGGTTTTGTAAAGAGAATAAATATTTTGATATCTCGAAGTGAAATAAAAATCATATTGTTATTCTATCTCATATATGTGTATTTGTGACTTGGTCATATTTTTCTTTTGATCTCCATGTTTACTTAATCAAAAATCTGTGTATATTCCAGAAGTTTTTTTATTTTATTTGTGCACACATTTAAACCATAAATCAGCCTCAGTCCTTGTAATTAATACTTGTGGATTGAGATAATATTTTAAGGCTATAAACCCCTGGGTGACATTCACAACTATCTTGTCCTAGCTAGACAAGATCTAAAAATGATTGAGTAAGGTAATTCATACCTTTTCCTCAACATTATGCAATAGATAATTAAAGTAGGACTACTAGAGTGCTAACATTTAGGGATCTAGTAGATACTTCTAAATAAAGTGTACTTTGAGAAAACTAAACAATAGAGAGAAAGATAACAAATTATGTTTCTCTCCTAGGATTTTAAGCAAGAAATTTCATAATCTTTGACATGAACCAAGTAAAATTTACCACAAGTATTCAATAAAATAAGAAAATTCCATATTTTATACTTACTTCACCAAGAATAATCAAGCCAAACCCTAGTTGAAGATCCTCCACAATGAAAAATAGCCAAAATACACCAGAATTTGCCTCTCCAAGAAGTTCTGCACCACTTAGTTCAACTAATAACCCTTAAAGAGGGTCGAATTTCAGACCACACACTTGTGTGATGAATGAATGATGAAAAAATGAGAGTTTTCTCTCTCTATTTATACAGTATCAATGAACTTTAGTTAAAATTAGGTCATAAAAAGGCCGACATGGCCAATTTACATTTAAAATCCAGTTTTTACATAAATGACATTAATTAAACCCTAAAATCATATCCAAGGGTGATATCATGCCCTTCTAGGGTGACATTAGGCTCCTAGGGTGGAATGTTAGGCCTCAAATGCAGAACGTTTGGCCTCCAAAGGCCCTGAATGCTGCCAACTATGCCAAATAGCACATAGTTTCCCTCATAAGTGCAAACCCTAACTCTGTATGACGTTAGGGTCATAATGATGACGCCATGTGCTCTCAAAGGTCAATGTCTAGGTGGAAAGGAAAGACCCCCTTTGGTCTAGGTTTTTCGAAATGTCCCTGGTGAAACATCCTTCTTTCTTCTTGGTGCAAGCCTCTGGTGTTTCTCTCCCCCTGGTGGGGTCACAACATTCATCTGTGGGCTTTCAGCCCCATGGAGGTCCTAGCTATTCATCCCCTCATATATACTTATCCATCGGGCAAAGTACTGCAACAACAACAAGTACGCCCTCTAGGGGTTCATAAGTCATAGGGATCATAGCAATGTCAATCCCATATAATAATCAAATTACCCAAACATGTGCATCAAACCCCCCTTTACCTAGAAAAATTCTCAAATACGTTATGCAATTTAACAAGTCATGTTTGGAGAGGGTCTCAATATGTCCTATTGGGATAATCCTCCTTAATTTCATGGTGTTTTCCAGGTGAGAGCCAATCTAGGTCATGTAAGTGTGTGTGAGGTGACATGGGAAGTGTTTGGGCATAGGGTGCAGTGATAACATGGAAATGTAGGTCTTACCCATGGGTACCTCTGTAGAGGGCGAGGTGACAACGTTACCCATAAGCATTTCACAGAGATGAGAAGGATGGCTCATGATGAGACCCCCTTTCTCTTGGCTATGCCACCAAGATCCACTAACCTAGTTTGTTGACCAGATAGATGGTAGTGTCATACCGTTACATGCCCATGGTCCTAATAGGTCGGCTCAAGATGAGACCTCCTATCCACCAAATAATACCTTGAGTGTTTATTTATCTTACAGGTTCCCTTTTATTACTAAGAAGCCTTTTATTGCTTTCTCGGGAATCCCTGGGTGAAGCATCTCAAAGGTTTCATTTTGGCTCTTAACTCTTGCCAACTACTTTTACCCTCTGGGCCTTTAGCCCCTTCTTCCCACAAGGCAAGGTAAAACCCTTCCTAGTGTGGCAAACCCAATGCCTGAACAAAGGTAGGGGGGAAATGAGAGGCGTAAGAATAGAAAGTGGTAAGTATGGAGGGAATGGACGATGATCTTTCATAGACCCACCCAATGTCAACCCATCCTAAAGGGAGATCAACTTACTATGAAATCATGTCACCCTCCCAGGTATGAGCAAGTTAAAGTGCATAATTTCCAAGAAAATGTTATGAAATGAAGGAGGATTCATTGAAACATATTCAAGTGCTTCAATAATCAGAGTGACACATACCATGATACCCAGACTCATTACCTCATGGAGCAAGACTTACTGCTACTTCAAGACTAGGCTGGTGGGATGGATACTACTACTGTTGATAGATGGGCTGAACTGAAGAAAAGAGGGGCCCTCTGGGGCCATGCTCAATTCATCTGCCTCTCGACACCCCATGTCTAGGACTTGTGGGCCTCGAGACATGATATCCTTAGTTATCCCTAGGATAGGCGATAACAGGGTGTAAAGTAGATTTTTGAAATAGCTTATCAAATCCTCAAAAACATCTAGGCTCTAGGAAGAACAAACTAGTCAAAACGTTGATTTTAGAAGAAATCCAAAAGGAATTTTATGCCAAAATTTTAAGGAAGGATTAATTACTTAACATCAAGATCCTATTACTTCGTTTAAAATATGAGAAAGTGGGCTCCATGGGAAGATAGTTGAAAATGTAATGTGTGAAAATGCTTGTCCTATATAATGGAATTCCATCCCATGTAGACAAAACTTATGTTGGAGAGATACAAGGGAAGTAAATTGGCAATGCTACAGATATGTTGGATAAGCTTGACTTGTGGCCCTAATGGCCCTTCAATTTTGTTCATTGTACACCTTAGTGGGTTGTCGTGGACCACATTGAGGTTAGTGGGTGCCCCCTAGGGGTACCACACCTCAAGTTAGAGTCCATATCATACWTGATTCTAAMACCTATTTATAATGAGTMCCTTGTCTCATTTGTGCTTGTCTCAATGTGAKAATTATATAAGTGATGACATTATATTATAGGGTACTTTTTGTACATGCAMAAATATGTATTAGGTTATATTCAGTTACGGGGCCTTCACTCAGTTAACCTGTGTCATAGCACGTGCGTTCATGGGATATTAAAGAATACCCCTAATTTCACTAAATATTGAAAAATACCTCCCAAAATCCTTTATTTGAACCCCCCTCCCAATACATCTTTCCAATAAAAAAATCCTTAATTTTACTAGATATCCCTAATTTTTACTAGAATCCCCTTTTTAAAATACCCAATACCTATAAACCCCCTTTATACCTTGCATCCCCCCCAATACCTATAATATATTGACTTTATTTTTATCAATTTAAAAATCCCCTTTACGAATGAACGTGATAAGATATTGGTAAACAAGGTGAAGCCCCTGTATCTTTAGTGTTTTGGTGTAGTTTGTTTAACCATGTGTTATCCCCCCATTCATAGGGATAACTAAAGAGATGATTTCCTAAGGCATGCAGTTTGAAGACATGGAGTATCGAGAGGCATATGAGCAGGTAGAGCCCATTCACCCACCACTCATCACCATTTGATTGATGGAAACACCACCCACCACACCAGCTTGGCCCACAAAGGATATTAGGTCTTTCTTCATGAGGTAAAAAGTCTGGTTTTGTGGTAAGTGTCATTTTAATATTTGAATAATTTGAACATGTTACAAAGGGTCCTTTCTTGATTTTGAAAATGTTTTCTTGGAAATTATGCATTTTTCCTCATTTCAACTTGGTGGTTCACATGTTATCCTAGTAAGTGGGTGACCCTAGTGAAAAATGGTTGCTACTAAGGGGTCTCTTTGAAGGGTCATTGTACCATTCCCACACATACTTATCATTTTCCATTACTTATTCCCTTTTGTTTCCTCATCTTTTGGGTTTTCAGATATATTGACCCAAGAAGGGCTTGTACCTCATTTCATGGAAAGAAGGGGCTGAAGGCCCAAAGGCTTGTAGATGGAAAAAGATAAAAGCCAATGAATTATCCTCTAGATGCTTGCCCTAAGGTCTTGAGATCAATGAAATTCTTCTCCAAAAAATTCAAGGACCTATAAAATAAAACACATAACTAAATGTCCCGCTTGTTGAGGGAATGCATTGTGGTATCTTTTACTTTCCTTGCACATGGAACTCAATGTGTTCTAACATTAAGTGGAATTGAGTTACTCTTTACTTTCCCTTTCATATAGTACCCAATGTTCAGACTTTAATTAATTAATGGCAAATAAAGGGATTGGAAAAGGTTGCATTGAAAACGAGGATGCAACACACTCTCTACAAAGGCACCCATGAATGAGACAATATGAGCCCTTGTATGTCAAGAAATCCCATGCTCAAAATTCACACCTCCATCCACCTCATACTCTTTTACATTATTTATAAAGGGTCTTCTTTGGAAACACTCATTGACTTGGGGAATGATCTACCCAATAGGGCACCATGACAACCCTCCCATACTTAAATTTGGCAAGTTGTATAAGGTCTTTGTGCATTTGTTTATTTTAAAAAGGGGGGATTTGATGCACATGCTTGGGTGGTTCTTTTATTAAATATGGATTACTTGGCTTGATACTTGTGACTTGTGGACCCTTGGAGGGTCTACTTTTTTGTCTTTGCAGGGCCTTTCCAGGTGAAAGCTTGTTCGTGAAAGCACAAGGTTGCTTAAACCTTCATAGGGGCATAAATCCCACATGTTGGATGATGCATCTACTCACATTGGACACTTGGGAGGATGAACATTTTATTTGGAGGCACTTGGACACCATGATATGATCACATGCTATCCTCTTGCACCTCAACATTGGCCTATGGAGGCCTAAAACGTCACTTTCTATTCCCTAGACATCACATGGAGGCTAGGGTTTTTGATGGGGTACTCATGGTTGATGGTGATGTTGTATTGTTTGATGGAGAGAGAGACACATGCATGCAGTAGAGCACTTGGTGGCAAGGAACATGGAATTTGGAGGCTTAACAATCTTCATCAAGAGGCTCACCGTCTCTCTTGGAGGCTTAACGTCACCCTTTAGGGCACGACATCACCCCTAAAAGGGGATTTACTTTATGTGTTTTGTAATTTTAAGTTGTAAGGGGAAAACAGAGGAGGTCGACCTCTCTAATTTGTTGTTGACATTTCAAAAAGTGGAAAATTTGATATTAGGTGACCTCATATAAATAGAGGTCACCTCAATGTCATTTTATCATCATGTGCTTGATAATTACATACTTTCTTGGCTGAAATTTTCTCCCTTCTTGGGAAATCTCTCTATCTCTCTCTTGATGCTTTGTGGATGTTATTTAATTGTCTATTGGAAGGAAGGCTAAGGGGATACTCTTGATGCTTGTTTCTTTTCAATTGTGATGGAATATTCTTGGTAAAGAAGGATTTTTCATATTATCTCTTGAAATTGGTAAGGAATTTTCTACATATTGTGTTGTTTCTTCTTTTTTCAAGGTTAATTTGTCTAAATATTTGGAGGAGTATAAGGACATACACCCTACACCAAGATCTATATTTATTTGTTATTGAAAGATCTATTTTGCAAAGGTTGTTACAAGGATTAAAATGGCTTACACCCTTGTGGATTTACCTTGCTAGGTTTTCTTTTCTCTAGGGAGTAAAAAGACTTACACCCCTATAAAAGTTACAAACCCTAGCTCATACACAAGAGACTCCATTAACCCATTTTTTAAGGCACTAATCTACTTGTATTGGATATTGTATATTCATGCATTGGTATACGTTAATTTTTGAGGTATTGTGATTGTTTAAGTTGGATATTTTTCTACATGCTATACGATTTATTGTGCCTAATGGAAATCTTGATTGGCCAAGTAATTCTTATTGCTATTATAAATTTATTCTATAGCCAATAAGGCTGCAACAAAATAATCTTTAACTCTTGTTTTACTCACTATTCTACCACTAAATTACACTTGCATGCTGCCATAACTAATATACTTGTTGTTAGCTATCTTTTGGGTGGATTGTTTGTTAATTTAGGTGGCTAAAATTTGTTGTTGTAGCAATTGTTTTCTACAACCATTAGGTTGTTACATAATTTGTTGATAACACTACATAACAACCCCCTAATCACTGTCAAATATTGCTTTAGTCATTGGAAGTTTAATTAGTCATTGCTAGCTTAGTTTCCAACATCTTGTACTTGATTTTGGATGGTTAAATTTGCAGCTATTATTATTGTTCATATCTAATATATATATTTCCATACTGCTTCAATTTTGGACAGCAGGGTTACTTGTTGAATTCCACTTGGTTTTGAAACATCTATTGCTATATATTGTCTTGTTCTGGGTAGGGATAACATTGTTTTGCAGGTACATCATTTTTGGAAACCATTTATCTTCTTACAATACTCTTTTCCAAGCTTCATCTCCACATTCAACTTTGACTTATAGGGGCACTTCTCATATCCTTTCACTTTACAACTCAATCCTCCTAGGGTCACCCAGGACTCCCCCCTTGTGGCGATTTCATCATCACTAAAGTGAGGGGAGTGTTTATCTAAGGTGAAAGTGGGTAAATACTCCCATAGTTGTCACACCTTTGTGGTTTAGGTTGGGTTTTGCCCAAACTACATTCTCTGCGATAACACCATGCATTAATTAATGTTGTGCTACCATTTCTAAAACGGTATAAGTGCATACATCATTTCCTTGTGTATGTATTTCATTGTGACTATACAATCAATGTAAGGTGAATGATGTTGCGTTATGATTGTGAATAATTGTTTTTATGGAATTAAACTGTGGTAGTTATATGCCCATGAGAAATCCAATTTTTTTGGTGCACAATGAACACTAAAGTATTCTTCTTGCATGGTTGCATTTTTATAAATATTTTTTGCAGTGGTTGTATAGATCATATTGGCTTGAGCGCAACCTCCTTGAATGTTGTTGCTAATACATTTTTTGTGTGCATGATGACAAACAAGAGAACCCAAGTTGAATCTATTGAAGAATTTTTTTTTCCCATGTGCATGATTATTTGAGCACATTTTCCTTTGGATGTGAGTTGCACAACAAATTTATTGGCGAATTTTGTATACATTGAGCCACAAAACACCGAAGCACATGAAATAGTTTCTAATTGGGCATTGAGCATAGGGATTTTTTTTTTGAGAAAGATTTATTGATTTTATTTTGAAGAGAAACTTCTAAATATTTTTTATCCCATAAATTTCACAAAAGTAACTGAAAAAAATCGTGGTGTTCCTATGGTATACAAGTAATTGAGTAGTCCATTTCGTGAACAAAGTGTGTGTTTGTCTTCTCTAATGTAAGAAAATTGTAAGATGCATGATCCGTTGAAATTATCATGGGCTCTTTCGTGTCCTAACATAGACAAGATTTGGAGATTTTTTTGAATAGTTTTAGTCTGTCAAGAATTGTTTTTGTGAGCCTAAGCCAATTTTTTTGTTGTGTATTTTGTGGGTTTTTTTGTGTGTGGGAATCTTGTTATCTTTATTAAGGAAATCCCAAGCTCTCATCATTGACTTATTCATAGGTTGTTTGACAATGTCCTATTGAATTTAGAGAGAACTCCTTATCCTAAACACATTTATGGATATTTTGGTGTGCGCTCTCTAATAATGGGACAAAATATCCCATTAGTGTATAATTTCACTCCAACATGTTAATATTGTTTGCACCCAATTCGTCACCTTGTGAGCAAATAAAGGGTGCTTACATGCCCTATTGGGTCTTGCAGAGCATGACAGCTGTAGTGGAAAGGGTTAGAGAAAACAAAATAAAACAATAAACAAGAATTAAACTAAAACAAGCTAAAGCTATGAGCATATGTAAAAAGAAATAATAAACACAAAAGACCAATATCACCAATGCTTTTAGGCTGATCAATTGATGAAATCCAAAGAACAATGAAGAAAGGGAACTGTGGTTCCTTCTTCCTCCAAAGGAAGGCTCTTGAGGCCCTCACAAACTTGCTCTCCTTACAATAAGAAAATGAGAATGATGATGAAAGAACTCCAAGCACATTCCCTCAATGGATAGGTGAATGGCTCTATGAAATGGTGCCAATGTGTTATTGTCAAAGAGTGAGTCCTTAACAATCTTAGCAGCATAACAATACATGAAATTCCTTGAGAAAATGATGTTTCTTTATGGCTTTTTATAGCATGGCATTGGGTGATTATGTAACTCCTTTGAGGTGTGAAAAGGGGCTCTTTAGGGCTCAATTAGGTCTTTGACCAGCCTACCATGCGGATTCAGCCCAGATTTGATGTCAAATCGACTTGGGAGCTGATCCATTAGTGGTTGGGAGGCCGACCAATTTCAATAAATGCGTCGTTTAGCAGGTGCGCAGGTTTTTCGCCCAACAGCCGCGCATCGTGCGCGTATGCGCGCATTGTATGTTGTTGTTCCACGCATATGCGCGCGCGCCCAGATTCTGTAAAGCGCCCATCAATTTTTGGTTACTTTGTATAGTTTTTTACCCTTTTGCAATGCTGTGGAATTAATCATGTGCCACGAATGACTTCATTCCTGTTTTGACGATGCTGAGTTCTTGTTTCCATGTGCGGACGAAATTTCAGTGATAACAGATGCCCCCTGATGGATGAGGTTAGGAGCATACGTATAGCCAAAATCCATCAATGTTTCTTTTACTAAGAATGGTGTTGTAAGGGAGAGAAAGAGTGGGACCGTGTAGAGCAATCCTTTGGAGAAGAAAGGAACCTGTAGAACCCGATATTCCAGAAGGTGCGTAACAATATATAACTGTGTATAAACGAGGCGGGCATGCCCCATGCTCGTGTTATGTAACTCTGAAAAAAGATGACAGAAATGTTGGTGTAGACAACTGCAGCGCCCTCGGGGGCGATAATGATAAAGGAAGAAGACCATTCTGCAAAGGAACATACTCTGAATGATAGGAAATGGTTGCAGTAACAAGCAGCGACGATGATGCGGGTGGTGAGGGCCCTGCCAAGTTCAGAGGTCTTCGACAACTGATAAAAATAATAACTGCAATAGTCGCATAGTAAGACCCACCGCAACATGAGAAAGTGTTGCCGTCGAATGTTATGGGGGTCAACGACATCAGGGAGCAATGGTGTTTCCCCCTGTGCCGTCCGAGATCTCTCATGAAATGGGAAATGAGAATCAAGATACTGTCGCCCTTCTAGAAAATTGTGCTGATGTCGACAAAAAGGGGGACGCGACTCCCAGGAGAAAAGGGCTCCATGGAATCTACTGAGGTGAAGAAGTGGCAGAGGTACATGGATGAAGTCAAGAAGTGGGAAGACTCAAGACTTCCCTTAGCTGGAGGATGTATGAGATAAACAATGGCCGCAACCGTGTGACAAGGCCGAGTGTCAGGGGGACGCAAGACCGAGGATAAGTTGTGCCAGAGGCGGGACAAGGTGAACAAATTCAGAGGGTAGAGGTAAGTGACCGGTGGAGTACTTTGAAGATATGGACGATGCCGACGAGGGTAGATGAGAAGTAATGCTCCAATCCAAGGGTGACATGGGTTGCGTGTGGCCAAAAAACAAAGCAAGTCGCCAACGGTGACGACAAAAGAAAATGTAATGACTGGAAATAAAGGCGTTTGTACAATAAATAATGAATAATTTTGGGAAAAATGTACAAATACAGAAACGGGTGCCCCAGTGTGAAATGAGTGCCCCAGGGAGGGCAGAAACTTCTTGGAAAACTGATGGAGGGTGGGGGCCCCATTGGTGAGTTTCTGTATGAGGTAGGTGAAACGAAGAGAGGTTCACAGATGGGCAAACTGATGATGGATGAAATGGAGGGTTCATGATCCTATGGGGGTGCAGGTAAAACAGAATAGAACCATAAAGTGATGATCTGGGAGTCCAGGTGGGAAAGCTAGCAAAATGAGGAGAAGGAGTATGTGGTTGATCTATAACATGATGAAAGACTATCGGGACTCCCATCCCTAAAGGGTAATGAAGAACAACATGAGTATCAAAAGTGCCAAAAGGTGCTATGAATGGGACAACTCATGTGGGTGAGAATGCTACCGGGTTACAGTACTGAAGATGCAAAGGGAGGTGTGAGTACTGTAGAGCCAGGAATGGGTATCCTAGAGGCCAATATCAGAGGGGTGACTGGAAATGTAAATGAAATACAGCGGGAGAGACTACATGCCAGTGCTGAATATATACCTGAAGGAATGATGTTGAGAGATGATGATCACGTACCTGCACATAGAACAACCAAATACCCAAAGTGAACAATATCTGAAGAGAATATAAGATATGAGCATGTATTAGATAAATGTGTCAATGCGCGTGCGTACCTGACCATGATATGAAAAAAAGGCACCCCGGGGGCTCAAGATGACAAGCAGCCCAGGGACAGCTGTGATGTAGGTGGCGGGATGATGATCCCGTGGCTGAAGACGGTTCGAAAAATGGACGTCGTGGGCTCCTGGAATGGTGAGTGGAAGTTTGGCAAAAGGCCTATATATAGCTGTAGGGCCCACATTGCCACCTCATTTGTACCTGCTGCTACAGTGAGTTTCCGAGCAGATTCAGAGGAGATTGGGTGATTCAGGGAGCACAAGGTATCCGATCGACGGTGTGCGAGTTGCAGGTTAGTGGTCTGATCGTCCTGCATAGAAATAGGTTTCTAATGTTTGGGCAGGGTAGGTACGGGGGGGCGTACAAGGGGTTTTAGGGGATTTTGACTAGGGTGTGGGCCCACATGCGCGGGCGATTCAGTGGAAGGCGCGCATACGTGCGCTCTTGTCCACTGAATAAACGCGCATTCGTGCGCACGAGGGGGAATTTAAGGCGCGCCCTAGGGGCGCGCCTGTGAGTTTGACAGGCGCGCACGAGTGCGCGCCTGTGGGGTGAACAGGCGCGCACGAGAGCACACCTGTGAGTTTGACAGGCGCGCACTAGAGCGCGCCTGTAGGGTGTACAAGCGTGCTCTCGAGCGCGCCTGTGAGAAAAACAAGCGCGCATATGTGCGTGCCTATATAGTGAACAGGTGCGCATGTGTGCGCGCCTGTGGGTGGGTAAACCGCGCCTAAAAGGCAAGGTGGAAGGGTAAAAAAGGGAGTCTTTTTTATGCATTGGATGGTTGCATAAGCTGATATAGGACTCTGTGTTGTGTGCAGGTGGCTAGCAGTGACCATGGATGTGCGGTGGCGTGAGCGAGACTGGTCGCAGTTGCGAAATGCTGTGGCCAATGCAGGGCCTATGGTTCGAGCGGATTTAGCAGCCAGTGGGTTGCTAAAGTTTTTTGAGTGCACGTTGATATGGGCACATGAGTACTTATTCCATTTCCTGCTCCAGATGTGGAGCCCAGATCTACACTGCTTCCTCGTGCGAGGAGAGCAGATCCCCTTCACTGCGGTGGAGGATATATATTTCTTGACTGGGCTCCCCTTCCGGGGAACACCGTTGCCGGCAGAGCCTGTGATGCCGAGGGATACATCTTTGTCAGAGGTTGCCGAGCGGTATTGCTCAGGCGATAACTACATGTCTGGGATTGTAGTGAGTATCAGTGGTCTGGATTCCCTGTTGCATCGTTGTATTGCGGCGATGATTGTGCGCGTGTATGGGTCACTAGCGACCCAACGGATCAGTGGTGGCCAACTGCTGGTGATGGAGAGGGTGGTGGTGGGCCGTGAGCGGTTCGCCTGGGGGTTGACACTGCACGCGCGGATGATCGCGTAGCTGGACCGTTGTCGGTCCACAGGTACCGGGGAGTTTGCGTTTGGCTCTATCCTGGTAGCCTGGTTTCTGGAGAGGGTGTTGATGCTGCGCCCGCGGGTTCTTCTAGAGGCGCCTGGGGCGCGAGAGCCTCGATTGAGGCGGTGGTCCACGATTTTGGTTTGCCACGGTGGTGGTGAAGGCGGGCATTATTTCACAGTGCAGGCGGCACAGATCTGGCGGCAGATGCCACAGGTCATACTTCGATACCCCTATGCTGGGGTGGACTTCCGGGGGGACCCGGACATGGTATTGCCTCCTCGGGAGGTTTTTGATCACCGAGGTATGTTGGTATGTTTTGATTTATGTTTTGATTTTGATATACCAGTTTATGTGTGATATAGACGCTGATACGATCGTTTGTTTTTTGTTTGGTGCATGTGCAGATGTCGCACCTCGCAGGCGCGAGGTGGAGTGGCAGAGAGCACCGGTTCAGCGAGAGCTGGAGAGACTGCCGTGCCATGAGAGACGTCGGCGAGATGAGGCTGTGGATCCCCCAGCAGAGCCTGGGAGGGAAGAGAGGAGGCGCCGGTTTGATGACCCAGGTGCAGGGCCATCTCATGCCCCTCCGACGGCAGCCGGAGTTGATGTTGATGACATACATCGTCGTTTGGAGACGGTTTTATAGGACGTGCCTGAGGGCATGTGGATCCGTATCCAGGATGAGGGGTTCCTGGAGCAGTGTATTGGATTACCGCCACCATGGCGGGGGATAGTGCGACGAGCAGCTGTGCTCACTGCGATGACCAGTGGATGCCTGCTGCCGGGGCAGGAGGGTCCTGCAGGTGTTCCACCGCCACCGCCTGGGGCAGGTGGGGGTGGGACACCACCTCCTCCTGAGGGAGGAGTAGCTGGGGGTGCGATAGAGGCATCCTGATGTATGTATGTACTGTGTATACCTTTTTGATAGGCTGGTGAGCCGACTTTTGTACCGAGATGTGGCACTGGCCTGCGGGCCGATGTATATATATTTTTTGTATGTAAACATTCA
>ML807857.1:209036-239009 GCA_009831015.1 Picea engelmannii
GGACAATATGGTGTTTTGACCGACTCGAAAATTATGCAAAGATATGAAAATGCAATCTTTTCATTTCAATGAAAGCTATGCTACGAGAAGGAGAAAACATTTATCATTCCCATATGCACGATGTCCCAAAATATATTAAACTCATCAATATCAAGATTCTCAAGAAATGATAAAAAGGTAATGAACACCAATGCACAATTCATGGCACAGTTTTTCATTATTTAAGATTAAAAAATGCCAAGAATCATGCAATTTCGCTACTTTAAATGCAAGAATGCCCGCAATCTAATATAAAGCAAGAAATTAAATCTTTTTGTTTCAAAAATTTCACTAAAATCAATAATGAACTTTCTTAAAAGAAAGAAACCCAAACTAAAAATTATCTTTTAAAGCGAACTATTAAGAAGAAATCTGATCTTTCCCTAAACAATTCTAAAGAAAACACATGCTTTGTAATTGAAAGACACTCAAAGCAAGAGACTAATCCTTCAAAACCAAACAAAGAAAAGATGGCTATAAGCAACTCAAAGAATGTCAAGCAGACTGTAAACAGATCAATATAGGCTCCAAAAGTTCAATCCATCTGATCAAAGCAAAACTGGGCATAAAAAAATAGGATATCCTAATTCCAAACACAAATTTCAAATGGGTTCGCAGCCTAGCTATAGGGTGCAGTGCGAACATTAGTGAAGTTCGCAGGCTAGACACAGGTAGGGTGTAAACACCTCGCACTGGATTACACAGTAGGGTGCGAACTCAGATGATTCTCGCAGGCCACTAAAGGGTACAGTGTGAGAATGTCTGTAAACACAAAATTTGGAAAAAGGACAAAAAATTTGAGTGAACTTTCAAAACCAGAGAGTCTTATGGATCTCCCATAGACTCAGAGACCAGAAAACAAACAATCAAAGCAAGGGAAACTAGACTAACTAGGAAACAATCTGTTCCCCAGTGGAGTCACCAATTTTGTTTCAGGATTAATCCGTAAGTGCGGACACAAACCGATCTCCCTAGATCCACCTGGATCTAGAACAAAGAAGGACAGAATAATACTCTTTCCCTAGATTTAGACTATTGAATGAACTAGGAGGCAAGAATCATGAACATACCTTGTGATTGCTTCCTTGGGTCTTTGTTGTTCCAGCTTCGCTCCAATGCTCTTGTGCTGTCAAGATCACAACAATACAAACCAATCGAAGTGAAGAAAACTCAACATATTCAATAATCAATCTAAGTATATGATCAAGGAGTTATACAATAAAGTGACATTAGCTTTATGGGAAAGAGACATATTACTATATTAAATTAAATGTGAAAGAGAGATTACAACCATGGCCTTGATGTCGCAAGGTCCCTTCCAACTGTCCTTCGTTCCCCACACACTTCTTTCTCCAAGGATTCTGAGACCATAGATCTGATAGCTACTCACAATCTATCTTGACAAAGCAAATCTCAAAGACACTCCAACCAAGCTAATAATTCCAAGCTCAAGAACCCAAGCTCAAGCTAACTTTCTCCATGAGAACTCCTCTCCTTTTATAAGTTGAAGAGGATAAGGTGAGGAGGTTAGGATGATCCCACTAAATCATGAAAGCAAGTAAGATCCAAACCATTCAGACGCCACCTCACCATAGAAGTTTCTCCTTCTAGAAGATTCGAGAAAACACTCATTTTTCCCATTTGCAGGAATTCTCGCACCGTATCTATAGAGCAACCTGCAAGGTGTTCGCACCCTAGCTATAGTGCAACCTACGAGAATGGGTCATTCTCGCACCCTGCCTATATGGCAACCTGCGAACTTCCCTTTTTATAAGGTTTTTACATAGGAAAAAGCAACTTCTTTTCTCAGGAGAAGTTCTTCTCCCTTCTCTCTTTAGGAACTCAGGCTACTGACCCCTCTGAAGGAAAAAGATAGGTTTACATCATTAACGATCATAGGTATGATGAAAATAATGTGTAACAGGAGGAAAATGAGGTTGGGCACCTTCAGAACATGGAAGTAACTCAAATAGATGAAGATCATATACAAGAGGAAGGTGAAGAGGAGAAAATGCCTGAGCAACCAAGGATTAAGAAGGAAGTTATAGAATCCAACAGTGGGGTGCAAATATTTAGTACATTCAGAATAAGAGGGGTTCTCTAGGGACAAAGGGTCACAATGTTGATTGATGGTGGAGGTTCCCATAAATTAATTGATGCAGCCTTAGTAAGAAAGATACATATACCCACTATTGAGTTTGATGGATTTTTGGTGGAGGTAGCAGGAGGGCATACCATGCCTTGTGAAAGGTATATTCCCCAAATGAATCTTACCTTGGGAAGGTACAACTTAACCCATGAATTCTATGTGATGGATCTTCTAGACACTAATTTGATACTTGGAGTTCAATGGCTTAGCACCTTGGGATCCATTATTACTAATTACAAGACCATGGATACATCCTTCAACTTCAAAGAAGCAAAGAGGGTGACCTTGAAGGGAATGACAGAAAATTCACCCAGGGTAGTTTCAACAAAGCGTATGGAAGCAATTTTCAGACATAGGGACATGGCTTATGCAACAAAGTGCCTGGTGGTCACTCAAAACACCCAAGAAAAGAACCATCCCTATTTAAGCAACATGCAGAGGATAATTGATAAGAACAAGAAGGTTTTTGGGCCTATTCCCCCAAGGAAACTATTGGATAGGGGATTTGAGCACATCATACAGTTGGAAGAAGGAGCCAAACCGGTTATCACTACACCATAAAGGCACCCCAAGAAGTTCAAGGATGAAATAGAAAAGGCCATGAAGGAGTTGTTGGACATGGGCCACATTAGGCCAAGTTCTAGTCTTTTTGCATCTTCAGTTGTATTGGTCATGAATAAATATGGTACCATGCACATGTGTATTGACTACAAGCCTATGAATAAGAAAACTATCAAAAACATGTATCCCATTCCTAAGATATATTAGCTATTAGATGAGCTGCATGCCAAAGTATACTTCACAAAAATTGACTTGCGCTTTGGATACCATCAAATCAAAATGGGAGAAAAATATGTACAAAAGACAACTTTCATATTTCACTATGGACATTGTGAGTTGATTGTCATGCCTTTCAATTTGAACAATGCGCCAACCACCTTCCAATCCTGCATTAACCATGTATTCAACAAATAGTCAAGGAAATTCCTACTAGTTTTCTTTGATGACTTGTTGTTTTACAATAGAACATGGGAAGATCACCTCAATCATGTGGATGATATATTTAGCATCATGGAGGAACAATCATTGTATGCCAAATAATCACAATGTGAAATTGGGATGACTGAAGTTATTTACTTGGGACATATCATTGGGAAAAAGGGGTACAGGCTCACCATGAAAATATCCAAGCTATAATTGATTGGCCCACCCCTAAAACACTCATGGAGCTCAAGGGATTTCTTGGTATTTGTAGCTATTACAGGAGGTTTGTTAAGGGTTTCTCTTATCTATGTGCACCTTTGAATGATTTGACCAAAAAGGGCACATTTAGATGGAGTAATGAGGAACAATTGACCTTTGACAAAATGAAGAAGGTAATGAGCACTTGTCCTTTACTATCTTTACCATATTTTTCTCATCCATTCATTCTAGAGTGTGACGCATCAGGTGAGGGGATTGGAGTTGTACTCATGCAAAATAGGCATCCTATTTCTTATAAGAGATGAAAACTAAGAGGGCCTAAGTTTCTATACACAATTTATGGCAAGGAAATGCTAGCTATAATACATGCACTTTCCAAATTCAGACAATATTTGGTGGGGGGGAAATTTGTGGTTAGGAGAGATCATAACAACCTCAAGTACTTTCTAGAGCATAAGGACCTCAATGAGAGACAAAAAAAGTGGCTGAGTAATATCCAGGCCTATAAATTTGACATAGAATTTATCAAGGCAAAACACAATGTGGTAGCAGATGCTTTGTGTAAAAGACCCTCAACCTATTCCATGTCAAAGATATTAGTTGACTGGAAATCACATCTAATTGTAGAGTATTCAAAAAATAATTTTGCATGTGAGTTAATGGATGGAAATATACAAGATAATATTTATAGTATTATAGATGACATCATATATATAAGGGGAGTTCCCGAGTCCTTATTCAAGAAGAAGGTGCCAAGAATTTCATAACTCACCACTAACAGGGCATCAAGGATTCCTTAAAGCATATAGATAGATAAGAGAGAGACTCGCTTGGAAAGGTCTCAAGGAGGATTTCATGTGACACATCAGGGAGTGTGTCACATGCCAACGTAACAAGGATAAATATGTTGATGATTGCAACTATGTGAGACATTCTCCAGCTTACAAACCTATGAGGTGTGGATCATTGTAGCTATGTGAAGTCTTTCTCTCAGCTTACAAACCTGAGAGAAATCCCTTAAGAAGGGTACGTGGTTCCTACCTGAGATAGAGTTGGGAACGTAGAGATGACCTCCTCCATTCAGAGAGTTGAGAAGAACTCCAGATGATTATCCAGTGGGAAAGGCGATCTGTTGAGTTAGGACGTCCCCGTGGCTGCGCACAAGGTGAACGTGTGAAATCCCAAAGTGTTGGGTGCATCGTCATGAGAACATAAATGAAGATGATGTATTAGCCTCCTCCGAGCAACAGAGTTGACGATAAGACTCCATATTGTTCTCTTGTATGTGACAGTGTGAAAGCGGATCTGTAGAGTGGATGAGCGCATGTGAACATGTGAAGACCTGGTTCTTTTGTTTAATGCAGTGAATCAAAGCTATGACATCACTATGTATGTGCCCCTAGTGGATGAACACTAGTGGGTGTATCAGATCCTTTGCTATATATTATTCAAGAGTCAGACCTACCTATAACCCTAATTGTCATGTAAAGGGTACATGTCGACCCTACCTTATTGTGTCTAATAATAAATGTAAAAGATAATTAATCTCGATAATCTTAATAATAATAATAATAATAATAATAATAAATATATTATGTCTTAGAGAGTTTGAACCTGTTGTGCCAATAAACTCTTTAGTTGATAGGACAAGTCTAATATAAGTAAAGGGAAATACCCCATTGTAGAAACATATCTTTCTTGTATGTTTGTAAATTACAACAAACACATCTACTTGGTAAAAGGTGTGCATCTCTCTTGGGCACTAGTTTTCTAGGGCTTAAGCACCCTCTTGTGTGCTAGGTCATTCTTCATGGTGAAGGTATTTCTATTGAAGATTATAGCAAAGGATTTGGCTGGGTTTTCTTCCCTTGTTGAGAAGGGTTTCCCGGGATACTTCTTGTGTTCTTGTGCATGGTGTTTCTTCTTGTGATCTTGGTTGCTGCAACATTGTTGTCTATGGTTAAGTTAAATGATAAAATGGAATGAACTTCATGCTTAACCTAGCTTGTTGAAAACTCAATATGGTTTCAGAGCGGTCTTGAAGAAAAACATTGCACACCAAAGATTTGAAGGAAAGGTATGTCAAAATGTTGTTGTAGGTTTAAAGAGGAAGAAGGTTGGAACTCCTTTCTATGGTGAATGAAAAGGAGATCGGAAGGGAAACATCTATATGGAAAAAGAAGAGACTGGAGCTTATAGTCATAAAAGTAAAGGCCAGATCCTAGAAGAAACCCCACAAGCTACTCCGAAATTCTGTGAAAGAGGCCAGAGCCTATAGTTATGAAAAAGGAGAGTCGATTGTCCATTTTAAAAGTGGTTGCAGGCCTCTAAACCATTGCCACAACAATACCCTAATAGAAAAAAAGGAAGAAGGCGGGCTACAACTAATGCTTCCTGTGGAATATAGGTTCCTGTAGCATAAAATTAAGGGGGACGGATATAGTCAACCCTGTGAATAACCGCAGGCCTAAAACCGAGACATGTTCAAGCCTCTTAGACAACAAGAAAGGCCGCCACTTGTCCCTTGACAACTCAACCTGCTAATAAAAGGTTTCCACTGCCTGGAAGAGGCTCAACATGACATCTACAACATTGTAATAAGAATATCGGACTATATAAAGCTCAAATGAGATAAAAGATTATGTATTTACACAAGCATTCTTCACTGTGTTGGATCTTTTGGAAAGGAACTCTCAGATATAACATATAGCATAAACTTGGGGACTGGAACTAAAAGGATTCAAATCTGTTGGTGGTGTTTTTGAACCAAGCAATCCTAGAGAGAATGATTCTCCTCCTCGTCCGAGCCCTTAACCTACTTACCATCTTCATCACTTCAAAAGGATTCCTGAACTAGATATGGGTTACCTTCTTAAGAACATGAGCAAGTATGAATCATGGGAAATAATGATAGACCTCAACAAATATAATTGAGAGGCTATTTTCCATTCAGTCAGCTAGCCACATGATCAACTTAATCTTGGTTGAAAGATATCCTTCCAATCTTAAAACCGTACAAATAAAATACAAAATCCAAGTAAAAATTGTTGTGGTCGATTTCAGGATTCAGTATAGACAACATGGGAAAGTGATTGCAGAAAATAATACTAGAATAATCCACACTGTGCTTCCTGGAATGTTGAAAAGCAAAAAGAGTGCCATCATAAATATTGGCTCTGAACTATGATGGAAGTTAATCTTGATAAATCAAGCAACTTCAAGTTCCTAGAAGACAAGGCTTCAAAGGAAGACCTATTATGAGTAATTCAAAGAGGTGACACTGTGACCACCTTCTTCATGAAGATGCCAGAGGACAAAAATCAGCCAAGTGCCATTTAAGAAATCATATCAGCGCCCTTAGGTATGCACCTGTATATATATGAAATTTGCATCACTTTTATAAGGGTATTTGCAGGAGAAAGAAAACCATGGTGCAAATCATGGACTCAGAGAAGTGGTAGTGCATTTCAGAAGAACAACACACTGAAAGTAAAGAAACCCCATGTTTGATTGTTTTAAGATTATCATGCTACATTATAAGTAATTGTTGTAGCTGTGACAACAATTCTTAAAATTATTTTGATTCTAGATATGTACTCATAAATATCCTCTAGGAGATATTCTTGTTTTGTTTCCTTTCGTTGTTTTCTTGTTTTAGACAGGTTAACAACAAAGGAAAATGTCACTCCTTCAAGATTTCAGAAGGAGTCACTTGACTCAATTTTGAAATCAAAATTATCTAATAAGGAAAAGACAAATACCTTTTCCCCCTCAACAATACATAAGGAGACAAACATTATTTCAGCTAATCCAGTGCTCCAGTTGATATATTCAGATATATTGCAGTAGGGCGTAAAAGGTCTACCTAGACTCACTCTACAAAGAGGTAGAGAAACACACCAGCCTCTCAAGGCACATCCCGAGAAAGACAAACATATTTTTGAGCTATCCTTCAGTCATGAGCCACTTCATTGATGCTGAGACTCCTTATCTTAGAGAAACAACAAGAGAACCAATATGGAAAGATGCCATAACAACAAAATAACATAATGATGCATAAGATATTATTCAGGGACATGAAAGGGAAGTCTGTGGTAACTTCCAAGTGGATCTATATGATCAAGCATGCAGCTGATGAAAGTGTCAAGAAATACAAAACAAGATCTATAGCCAAAGGTTTCTCACAAACAGAGGGAGTTGTCTATAATGAGACACTTGATCCAATGAACCTGATACAATTCCATCTGTACTATCATCCATGAGTTGGAAACTATACCAGATAGATATATTCTTGATGAGTTTGGATTTCAGCAAGAATGTTGTTGATCCAAACCTATATCATTACAGCGTTGGTGAGGAGAGCCTGATTTTGATGACTTATTCAGAAAGCCTTGTTGTTGGATACAAGTAATCCTTTACCTCTGAGTTCAATATGAAGATTCTAAGTATGATGCACCACTTCTTGGGAAAAGAAGTATGAAAAGAGGACCGATGAGATTTTCCTGAGTCAAAGAAAGTATACAGAGAAAATATTCAGTATGAAAGAATGAAAAATCCACCGTGATGGATTTAAAGAAGAAGAATGATGATGATTCAAACGAGACTGATCCACAACTGATTAGATCACTGATGTATCCAGTTAACACCAGACTTGATTCATGTTATGCCGTGAATGTGATGAGTCAACCGAGATAGACTCACTAGGCAACAACAAATCATGTATTAAGATATATACAAGGCACAGTTGGATATGGTCTGAGATATCCCTCTAGTATGAACTTGAGTTTGCAAGATATGCCGATTTAGATTGAGAAGAAAGTACAGTGAAACGGAAGAGCACATCCGGTTAATATTCTACCATGAAGTTTACCATGGTTTCCTGATGCAGCAGGATACAAAACTCAATGACCTTGAGTACCACAAAGAGAGAGTATATAGCATTGAGTGTGTGAAGCAATGTGGCTTCACAAACTTCTGAAAGATTTACTTGACCATGAGAAGGATCTAGAGAGACATGTATAAATTTCCTCAAAAGATCCGAGTGTTTCCTAACAAATTGAAACACGATGAAATGAAATATCCCTACGTAAGAGATATGATACAAAGGAAAATTGCAGATTTGCAGTACATTCTGACACCGGAGTAGAATGCAGACATTTGCTAACTTAGTGGTGAACCCCTTCCTAGTTGAGAGGGATTATTGGTGACTCCAACCAAAAACAAAATTCAGAGTACATCCATATGAGACTTGGCATGATAAACAATGCCTCCCTAGCTGAGAGGGAGTGTTGATGATTACAACTATGTGAGACATTCTCCAGCTTACAAACCTGTGAGGTTTGGATAATTGCAACTATGTGAAGTCTTTCTCTCATCTTACAAACCTGAGAGAAATCCCCTAAGAAGGGTACGTGGTTCCTGCCTGAGAAAGATATGGGAACGTAGAGAAGACCTCCTCCATTCAGAGAGTTGAGAAGAACTCCAGATGATTATCCAGTGGGAAAGGTGATCTATTGAGTTAGGACGTTCATGTGGCTGAGCACAAGGTGAACGTGTGAAATCCCAAAGTGTTGAGTGCATCGTCATGAGAATAGAAATGACGATGATGTATTAGCCTCCTATGAGCAACAAAGTTGACTAGAAGACTCCATATGATTCTCTGGTATGTGACAGTGGGAACGCAGATCTATAAAGTGTACGTTCTTGTGGATGAGCACAGGTGAATGTGTGAAGACCTGGTTCTTCTGTGTAATGCAGTGAATCAGAGCTATGGAATCCCTATGAATGTGCCCCTAGTGGATGAGCACTAGTGGGTGTATCAACTCCTTTGCTACATATTATTCAAGAGTCAGACCTACCTATAACCCTAATTGTCATGTAAAGGGTACAGGTCAGCCCTACCTTATTGTGTCTAATAATAAATGTAAAAGATAATTAATCTGGATAATATTAATTATAATAATAATAAATATTTTATGTCTTAGAGAGGTCGCTCCTGTTGTGCCAATAAACACTTTAGTTGTTAGGACAAGTTAATATAAGTAAAGGGAAATCTCCCATTGTAGAAACATATCTTTCTTATATGTTTGGAAATTACAACAAACACATCTACTTGGTAAAAAGTGCACACCTCTCTTGGGCGCTAGTTTTCTAGGGCTTGAGCACCCTCTTGTGTGCTAGGTCATTCTTGGTGGTGAAGGTATTTCTCTTGAATATTATAGCAAATGATTTGGATGGGTTTTCTTCCCTTGTTGAGAAGGGTTTCCCACGATACTTCTTGTGTTCTTGTGCATGGTGTTTCTTCTTGTGATCTTGGTTGCTACAACATTGTTGTCTATGGTTAAGTTAAATGATAAAATGGAATGAACTTCATGCTTAACCTAGCTTATTGAAAACTCAACATATTTTCAGAGCGGTCTTGAAGAAAACCATTGCACATCAAAGATTTGAAGGAAAGGTATGTCAAAATGTTGTTGTAGGTTTAAAGAGGAAGAAGGCTGGAACTCCTTTCTATGGTGAATGAAAAGGAGACCAGAAGGGAAACATCTATATGGAAAAATAAGAGATTGAAGCTTATAGTCATAAAAGAAAAGGATGGATCCCAGAAGAAACCCCACAAGATGCCCCACAATTCTGTGAAAGAGGCCAGGGCCTACAATTATGAAAAAGGAGAGCCGACTGTCCATTTTAAAAGTGGTTGCAGGCCTCGAAAACACTGCCACAACAATACCCTAATAGAAAAAAAGGAAGAAGGCAGGCTAGACCTAATGCTTCCTGTGGCATATAGATTCCTGTAGCATAAAATTAAGGGGCTCAGATATAGTCAACCCTGTGAATAATCACAGGCCTTAAACCGAGACCTATTCAAGCCTCTTAGACAACAGTAAAGGCCGCCACTTCTCCCTTGACAACTCGACCTGCTAATAAAAGGTTTCCACTTCCTAGAAGAGGCTCAGCATAACAGCCACACCATTGTAATAAGAAGATCAGACTATCTAAAGTTCAACTGAGATCAAGGATTCCGTATTTACACAATCATTCTTCACTATGTTGGATATTTTCTAAAGGAACTCTTAGATCTAGCATATAGCATAAACTTGGGGACTGGAATTAAAAGGATTCAAATATGTTGGTGGTGTTTTTGAACCAAGCTAGCCTAGAGAGAATGATTCTTCTCCTCATCCGAGCCCTTAACCTACTTACCATCTTCATCACTTCAAAAGGATTCCTGAATTAGATATGGGTTACCTTCTTAAGAATCTGAGCAAGTATGAATCATGGGAAATAATGACAGACCTCAACAAATATAATTGAGAGGTTGTTTTCCATTCAGTCAGCTAGCCACATGATCAACTTGATCTTGGTTGAAATATATCCTTCCAATCTTAAAACCTTACAAATAAAATACAAAATCCAAGTAAAAATTGTTGTGGTGGATTTCAGGATTCAGTATAGAGGACACGAGCAAGTGAATGCAGAAAATAATACTAGAATAATCCACACTGTTCTTCGTGGAATGTTGAAAATAAAGAAGAGTGTCATCTTAAATATTGGCTCTGAACTATGAGGGAAGTTAAGCTTGATAAATCAAGAAACTTCAAGTTCCTAGAAGACAAGGCTTCAAAGGAAGACCTATTATGAGTAATTCAAAGAGGTGACACTGTGACCACCTTCTTCATGAAGATGCCAGAGGACAAAAATCAGCCAAGTGCCATTTAAGAAATCATATCAGCTCCCTTAGGTATGCACCTGTATATATATGGAATTTGCTTCACTGTTATAAGGGTATTTGCAGGAGAAATAAAACCCTGGTGCAAATCATGGACTCAGAGAAGTGGCAGTGCATTTCAAAAGACGAACACACCGGAAGTAAAGAAACCCTAGGTTTGGTTGTTTTTCGATTATCATGCTACATTATAGGTAAGTGTTTTAGTTGTGACAACAATTCCTAAAATTATTTTGATTCTAGATATGTACTCATAAATCTCCTCTATGAGATATTCTTGTTTTGTTTCCTTTCATTGTTTTCTTGTTTCAGATAGGTTAACAACAAAGGAAGATGTCACTCCTTCAAGATTTCAGAAGGAGTCACTTGACTCAAGATTGAAATCAAAATTATCTAAGAAGGAAAAGAAAAATACCTTTTCCCCCTCAATAGTCCAGAGGGAGACAAACATTGTTTCAGCTAATCCAGTGCTCCAGTTGATATAATCAGATATATTGCAGTAGGGCGTAAAAGGACTACCTAGAATCACTCTGCAAAGAGGTAGAGAAACACACAATCCTCTCAAGGCACATCCCAAGAAAGAAAAATATATTTTTGAGCTATGCTTCAGTCATGAGCCACTTCATTGATGCCGAGACTCCTTGTCTTAGAGAAACAACAAGAGAACCAATATGCAAAGATTCCATAATAGAAGAATAACATAATGATGCATAAGATATTATTCAGGGACAAGAAAGGGAAGTCTGTGGTAACTTCCAAGTGGATCTATATGATCAAGCATGTAGCTGATGAAAGTGTCAAGAAATAAAAATCAAGATCTATAGCCAAAGGTTTCTCACAAACAGAGGGAGTTGTCTATAATGAGACACTTGATCCAATGAACCTGATACAATTCCATCTGTACTATCATCCATGAGTTGGAAACTATACCAGATAGATATATTCTTGATGAGTTTGGATTTCAGCAAGAATGTTGTTGATCCAAACCTATATCATTACAGTGTTGGTGAGGAGAGCCTGATTTTGATGACTTATTCAGAAAGCCTTGTTGTTGGATACAAGTAATCCTTGACCTAATAATTCAATATGAATATTCTAAGTATGATGCACCACTTCTTGGGACAATAAGTATGACAAGAGGGTCGATGAGATTTTCCTGAGTCAAAGAAAGTATACAGAGAAAATATTCAGTATGACAGAATGAAAAATCCACCGTGATGGATTTAAAGAAGAAGAATGATGATGATTCAAATGAGACTGATACACAACTGATTGGATCACTGATGTATCCAGTTAACACCAGACTCGATTCATGTTATGCTGTGAATGTGATGAGTCAACCGAGACAGACTCACTAGGCAACAACAAATCATGTATTAAGATATATACAAGGCACAGTTGGATATGGTATGAGATATGCCTCCGGTATGAACTTGAGTTTGCAGGATATGCCGATTCATATTGAGAAGAAAGTACAATGAACCAGATGAGCACATCCGGTTAATATTCTACCATGAAGTTTACCATGGTTTCCTGAGGCGGCATGATACAAAACGCAGTGACCTTGAGTACCACAAAGACATAGTATATAGCAATGAGTGTGCGAAGAAATGTGTCTTCACAAACTTCTGACAGATTTACTTGATCATGAGAAGGATCCAGAGAGACATGTATAAATCTCCTCAAAAGATCCAAGTGTTTCCTAACGAATTGAAACACGATGAAATGAAATATCCCTACGTCAGAGATATGATACAAAGGAAAATTGCAGATTTTCAGTACCTTCCGACACCGGAGCAGATTGCATACATTTACTAACTTAGTGAAGAAACCCTTCCTAGTTGAGAGGGAGTATTGGTGACTCCAGCCAAAAACAAAATTTAGAGTACATCCGTATGATACTTGGCATGATAAAGAATGCCTCCATAGCTGAGAGGGAGTGTTGATGATTGCAACTATATGAGACATTCTCCAGCTTAGAAACCTGTGAGGTGTGGATCATTGTAGCTATGTGAATTCTTTCTCTCAACTTACAAACCTGAGAGAAATCCCCTAAGAAGGGTACGTGGTTCCTACCTGAGACAGAGTTGGGAATGTAGAGATGACCTCCTCCATTCAGAGAGTTGAGAAAAACTCCAGATGATTATCCAGTGGGAAAGGAGATCTGTTGAGTTAGGACGTGTCTGTGGCTGAGCACAAGGTGAATGTGTGAAATCTCAAAGTGTTGAGTGCATCGTCATGATAATAGAAATGACGATTATGTATTAGCCTCCTCCGAGCAACAAATTTTACTAGAAGACTCCAAATGATTCTCTTGTATGTGACAGTGGGAACAAAGATCTGTAGAGTTGGCGTGCTTGTGGATGAGTACATGTGAACGTGTGAAGACCTGGTTCTTATGTGTAATGCAGTGAATTAGAGCTATGACATCCCTATGGATGTGCCCCTAGTGGATGAGCACTAGTGGGTGTATCAGATCCTTTTCTATATATTATTCAATAGTCAGACCTACCTATAACCCTAATTGTCATGTAAAGGGTATAGGTCGGCCCTACCTTATTGTGTCTAATAATAAATGTAAAAGACAATTAATATGGATAATAATAATAATAATAATAATAATAATAATAATAAATATATTATGTCTTAGAGAGGTCGGCCCTGTTGTGCCAATAAACACTTCAGTTGATAGGACAAGTCTAATATAAGTAAAGGTAAATCTCCCATTGTAGAAACATATCTTTCTTGTATGTTTGGAAATTACAACAAACACATCTACTTGGTAAAAGGTGTGCAACTCTCTTGGGCGCTAGTTTTCTAGGGATTAAGCACCCTCTTGTGTGCTATTTCATTCTTGGTGGTGAAGGTCTTTCTCTTGAAGATTATAGCAAAGGATTTGGCTAGTTTTTCTTCCATTGTTGAGAAGGATTTCCAAGGATACTTCTTGTGTTCTTATGCATGGTGTTTCTTCTTGTGATCTTGGTTACTGCAACATTATTGTCTATGGTTAAGTTAAATGATAAAATGGAATGAACTTCATGCTTAACCTAGCTTGTTGAAAACTCAACAAAATACACCCACCCAGCAGGTCTATTACAACCTCTTCCCATTCTAGAGCATAAATGGGAAAGTGTATCCATGGATTTCATTATCGGACTACCCAAGGAACAAGGTAAGGATTGCATCTTTGTGGTAGTAGATCATTTGACCAAGTTTTATCACTTTTTTTCCATCTCCATGGATTATAGCGCATCTCAAGTGGTATATTTATTTTTCAAAGAAGCTTTCATGCTACAGGGGTTTCCCAATATGATTGTGAGTGACAGGGACAATAAATTCATGAGCACCTTTTGGAAGGAGTTATTTCGATTAGTGGGTACAAAATTAACCCCCAACACTAGATATCACCCAAAAACATATGGTCAAACTGAGATAGTCAACAAGTGGGTGGAGGGACATCTCTGAAATTATGTGGCAGTGAAACAGGAAGCATGGCTACACTTGGGTGAATATTGCTACAACACCACTTACTACATGTCCATTGGTATGTCTCCTTTTAGATATTTATATAGTTATGACCCCCTCACTTTTGTAGAGATGGTGTTTGGAGACAATAGAGCTCCTATGGATAAGGAGTGGATACAATAAAGCCGAGACATACTTAGAGAGATCAAAGATCATTTGTAAAGGGATCAAAACCAACCGAAGCTATATGAAGATAGATACAGAGTGGAGTGTACTTTTGAGGTGGGGGACTTAGTCTATTTGAGGATCCAACCATATATGCAGACATCCATAAATAAAAATGGAACTAAGAAGTGCAAACCCCTCTTTTATGGGCCATACAAGGTGAAACGAAAGGTGGGGGAAGTTTCATATGAATTAGAGTTACCACAGGGAAGTAAAATCCATAATGTCTTCCATGTATCATGACTTAAAAAAGAACTGGGGCAACATATTGTAAATAATGAGGGATTAGCTCCAGTAGATGAAGAAGGAAAACTGATATTGATTCCGGAAGAGATCTTGGAGGTGAGGGAAAAAAGGATAAGGAACAGGGACATCAAGGAATATTTTATCAAATAGAAAAAAATTCCCATAGAGGATGCCACTTGGGAAAGTGAACAGGTTCTACAACAAACAAATTCAAAGTTTCCCATGGGAAAGAAATTCCAAGTAGGGGAGACTGTAATTTTCCCCTCCTCTTGGTATAGGTCTGGAGAGACTTAGTAGTCTAGTTGTCCCCTCTAGACTATAGTCTCATGGAAAAAGGGGACTAAGAGGCGCAAAAGTGGTCACTATGGGGTTAAAAGTTATATTATTAAAGTGACTTTAGAAAAAAGGAAAATAAAAAGATAATTGGATAATATGAGGAAATAAAGTAAATAATCTTAGAAGCCAATTAAATAATTTAAGTCAAAATTAGAATATGGAGGTAGAAAAGGAGAGGAGGGTGCCTCACTCCTCATTCATGTCATTTTTCACTTTTCATCTTTGAGCTCTATAGCTTAGACGTTTTGAGGGTTTTGAGTAAACAAACCCTAGAGATAAACAAGGAGGTGAAACATTCCTCTGTTCTTTATCCAAGCTTGGTCAAGGTGGTGAAATATCCCACCCTCAGCATTTTAATTAGCTCCAATAGCTTCAGTGGGGTATTGTGGAGAAGGGGTGCAGATCTGGAGTATTTCTGTGGGATAGTGACGTATTGTGGGAGGAAGAAGAGTTCGATATGATCAAGACACTAAAGATATGAGGGATATCTTGCTACAATTGTGTTTGTTGGTCCTTGGGCTCCATTTCTAATCCATTTGGAAGAATATTTCTCTGCATATTGATTTATTATTGTACAAGGGTGAATTTATGAAGGAGGGTGCGCTGCCTCTTGGTGATTTAGTGAGTTGGAGGATTATATCTCCTCGTATAGCTGAGGGATCTCATCATATGTGTTGATCAACTCCCGATCTATATTTCTACAACCATTTTCAGAGGTTTCGAGGCCATATTTGAAGAGACCGAATTTCTCAGGGTCTCTACAACCAGGTGGTGCTCAACTCAGCCAGATTTTGGTGCCAGACCAAAGAAGGGAAAGAAATTGATCTTTTCCAGACTTGCATGCTGCCATTGGAGGTCCAGAAGGACCCATATCTCTCTCTTACATTTTATTTCGGAGGATCCTTCATCCATAGCTTCCATATTTCTCATATATTTTCCAGATCTGTATATCTCTTGAATGAAGGTCAACTTATATAATAAATAAAGGTCAGATCTGAAGTTTGTGGCTATTTCATTGTGTTATTCTCCTGTATCTTGTTGTTATATATATATTTTTTTACATATCTATCATCTATATGCTACAAAAACCTTGGAATCAGTTCTAACACAACTCTGGGGAAACAAACTGCAAAATATTCAACAAAACATCTCACAAAAACAAGTAGCAACCCTAAAGTTCCTGGAAACTCTACTTGGGAACATTACAGACTCATGCCTCCTTTTGCTTATTCCAAAGGAGGGATTTTTCACTATAAAAGTTGACAAGTATGTTGTCAACAACCATGATACTTTCCCTCTTCCTTAGAATGGGTGACATAGGTCTTTGTAATGCCAGGAGGAGCAACAACAAAATGATTTGTAGTAGTAGGAGATGAAACAATAGGGATGTCTTGAGGGGTGTTTGAAGGCTCCACCCCATTGGATGTGTTCTTATATTTCTTCCACAACAAAGTTTGATGACTTATATTACATTGTTTAGGACACTTTTCCTTTGGGAAAGAGGACACTACATATCCATGCTCAAAGAAGACCCTGCAATGGGACATAATGTGCTCATAATCCATAACCTATATCCAGTTGTGATCACCAATCTAAGTATATTTGATTTGGAAACCCTTTTCCTAGATTGACATAAATACATGGGAAAGCAAAGGTAGTCATAATATTAAACCTTGGTGGATTTTCCAAGACAAATATATTATCTTAAATCATCACTAAGCTAGAGGTATGCTTATCCCATATCATCACCAATGGATTCCAAGGACTTGAAGTTATAGAATTACATAGGTATATTAAAAATCCAAACCGGAAGTAGGACCATGGTCAAGTATTTGAATTTTGGGTTAAAATTAGGATGCCACAAATTCATGAAGAGGCCTAAGCTTCCCATGAACCACATGCCATGGATAACCACTTCTAGTTGGTTCTCATAGGAATTGAACTCAAGGACAAATAACCCTTTTTCCATGGAATGAATGACAATTCCTTTCATGCGAAGGAAAATCCATATGATTCAATCTAGGCATGTAATTCCTTCAATGGAAACCACAATGCATCAAACCCACATATCACACTATAGGCCTTGAGATACTCAGTTTATGGTTCAACCCAGTGAGAATTTAGAGCAACATTCAAGATTACAACTTCCCTTTTTGCGTAGGTCACAAAAGTAGATGAGAATGGGATTGATGTCCCAACACTAAAAGATGATCCACTAGATTTGAGTAGAGTCCCTAAAAGAAAAAGGTAATTCCTTTATCATCTTGGCACAATATTCAAACCTCTAATAGGACATGGGTCATGCTTCACATGATTCTTGAGAGCTTTCATAGAGGCCTGGACATACACAATTGGGGAAAATGAACCTCTACTCATGAACAAATTCTTACCTTGTGATGTCGGTAAGGTTTGTGTGTTTAAGGCAATAGAGATAGAGCTCCTTGTTGAGGAAATGAGAGGAGGAATCTCTCCATATGTGCTTCCCATGAATTCACTTCGGAGACATCAAACAATGTATGAGCTGCAATAAGAAGCAAACAAAACCCTTTGAATTCCTATTATTTGATTTCAAACTCCATTATTTCTTCAAAGTAACATTTAGAAGTGACTATATTGGGTGGTTTTCTATCTGGTTATCCAATGTTTTTTATTCCCCATTGAAAATTACTGTCAGATGTAAACATGAATAGGGTTTTATTACTCTTATGGAGCCTAAGAGTATACCAATGAGAGATTGAATTGGATATTTTGAGACTTCATCACCATATGCAAGTCGTCATGATCTATTTATAACTATTACTTTGGAGAAACCAAATTGTGCATCCATTGCTTCATCTACTACTATTTTGTAAGAACTAGATTTTTCACCACCTATTGATTCATCCACTGATGATATGCCATGCATTGAATCCATCATGTTTAATGATTCTTGTACTATTGATTCGTACGAACTATATCCCACACCTTGTGTTCAGTATGAATGAGATCATTCCATTTCAAATTCATTGGCACTAGATTCTTCACCTTCCACATCTCAATGATATTGATATCCTAATCATAGTGATTAAAGTCATTTTTTCTCTCCATCTAGGGATTGATGTTTTGATTTCATACTCATTGGTGTGATAATCACTCTTCATACAAATTGAAAGTGAAGAGGCATACATGACAAAATCTTGGATCAATACCCACTATTAGGAATTATTGTGGTTGGATTGATGATTGATCATGGAAAAATTTGATCATTCATTTGAATACTTCAGAAATAATTTTATCATTGATTTTGAAAATGTGCACTTATTATCTTTTTTTTTACTGATTCACTGTATCAACATTCTCCACTTATAGTTCAATGGTGGTTATTCTTCCTTGGTCTTCTTTTTTGCATAGATGTGTGGCATAAGACACTTTATAATGGATAATCCATCTTGTCACATGTGGTGCTTGGATTATTTGAGATTTTGACCATCATGATCACATGGTTATGGTCTTGGTTGTTTTTCTTTGAGCATCCTATTTATCTTTGACAACCTTTCCTTACTAGCACCTTCATTTGATCACTTTCATCTTCGACATGTTATTTTCCATCTTCTTTGTTATTTGAGAGTATTATTTAACAACACTATAGGATTTGCATTCCTCACTTTGACTATTTGTGCATATGATCTTTCAAACTTGGATTTGAGTTTCCTTGTGTTTGTTCCATTGGTTTCAAAGATATTTGTGTGAAGAAATTTTTAGAATTGCTATAATTTTGAAGTTGGTCTCTCTATTTTTTTCAATGGATTTGAAGAGGCTTGTGTGATGATTCATGGAGGATAAATTTATCTAGTTTGAATTTCCATCGAGAGCATGTATATACCTTGTCATGGTTAGGTTGTTGTCAACATTGGTCATTATTGAAATCCCCATCCAATTAAATATTAAGGGGGGTTTATTGTAGTGTTAATTTCACCAATTTTGTATTACCACAAATTTTTGGAGTGCTTATTAAAGGGAGATGTTGTGATGCAATATGTTAGCACTAACAATCACACTTTGACTGATAAAGTGTAAGCTCAACACCCATCAGTAGGTTTTAAGGTAAGTTTTAAGATAAGATGTCAAATGGATCAAAACTCAGCAAAACAATGTAAATCACAAAAAGTTCCAGATAAAATTCATCAGCAAATGAGGTCTTGGCTAACTTGGATTAGGGTTTAAAGAGTAAGATGGATAGATGGAAGACTTTAGTGAGGAAAGTAAAAGATGTCTACTACTCACATCAAGAAATACTAGCAGACATATGAAGAAAAACTTTTGACACAAGAACTTCTTTTAATCAAAAGATAAACTCTGATAAAATTATAACAACATCACAAAAAAACCTTCATTGTAATACATATACATTAGATCAATTGAAGCATTCAAAAGACAATAGAATCAAAGTAATACAAAAATAAGATGACGGGAAAGAAGTTGATTTCTATTAGTAAAAAAGTATAAGGTATGATACACAAAATCCAAAGATGGCTCTGTTATATTCACAATATTACAAAGTCAGACTCAACTCAACCATTCGAACCTGGAAAAAATTAAATCAATTTAAAAGGGTGGATCAACAAGAAAGAAAAAGAAATAGGGAAACATTATGACTATAGATCAGTGGTCTACCATTGGGCATGGAGTCAACACCACTCTGCAGATTGAAGTAAATCAAGCTAAAAATCAGGTTAAGAGCTTATATGATGATGATTAGAAGAAAGGAATGCGAACAAAAGAAGAAATTATACTAAACAAAGATCCTCTCTGTAGAATATATTGAAAAATTCTTGAACAAAAACAATGATTAACATGCCATCTACAACAGATCCTTTCCTTCTTAGGGATCCATTAATCAAAGGAAACCTTTGATCCTCAAAACCTACAATATATTCAATCAAGAAGATAATAAGAAATGGGAAAACAAAGAAGACAAACTAATATATAACTCTCATGAATCTTAATGGAAAAATGTTGGTTACAAACAGGCCCTCAAGCTTACAAATCAACAACTAAAAATGCTCCTCAAGATTTCTCCTCTCTTGGATCATGGATCCAACACTTTTCTCATCAAAAACCTTTCATTTATAGTGAATAATATATATCTACCCTAAGGAGGCTGAAACCAAGGAGTTACATAAGATCCTCCTCCATTTATGAGTCTTATTACAAAATATTCCAACAAAAGCCTAACAAATTCCTATTTTTTGGGATTTTGTCTATACTGATAAATGCCTTTTGAAACAGGTCATTATGATTGATCTGGAGATGGAACACATGTACCTCATGTCCAACTAACTCCTAGGAGACAATTCAAACCTTCGTCGACAGGTGGCAACCTCCAAACAAGGCAAATATCCAACAACTATGCGAAACAAAGAGTTTGTAGTGCCAGTTTGTTGTGCACTGGTGTTTTAATTATATCTCTTGAATGCCAAATTGGGTCAGGCTAAAATTTGGACAGCAAGTGAATGACATTATCATGATCCTCCACAAAATATTTCAAAAAACCCACATCACCGTTTTGGAGTTATGATGAAATCTTTAGAAGCAATTTCTATAGGAAAAGAGTTCGCAGCGTCCCTGTCAGCCAGTTCTCAGGGCCTTCAACAGTTCGTAGCTCCTGTGACATTTCGCAGTGCCAAGAGAAAACAAGTGGCCACGGTCCTTTCCTGACCTCCAAACAAGACAAAAAATCTCATGGAATACCTGATGGCTATGAGGTTGATGCTGGTAATTTCATATTTGCACCCAGATGCCCGCAAGCTTCCTAACCTCCAACCCTCATCCAAGACGGTTCGCAACGCCAATGATAAAAAAAACAAACCATTCACTAAACCTTTAAACATCATGAAGACCTTCATGGAGTACCTGGTATACCTAAGCTTGATGTTGATGTTTGTGAGTTTGAACAGGAGTTCCTGCAACATATCCAACCTACAACCCTCCTCTTCAGCCAGTTCACAGCTCCAATTAGCAATGTTGATTTCAAACATAGATTTCATACTTCAAGGAGGTTTTTAATGGATTTGATGAGATAAATCCTGAAAAAGAGGTTAAATTGCAAGCCCTAACAATAATAAAATCGTTTTTTGAAATGATCCTTTAAAGCAATGATGAGAGATGAGAGAAAAATGTATTTGGAGTATGCTGTGAACTCTCCTAGTGAGTTGGCAACACAAAAACCTGACTTGAATTGATACTTGTGTGGATGGATAGTAACAAAAAGGGACCTTATTTACTATTTGGAGGTGTGACCTGTGAAGGTAATGATGAAAAAGAAAACAAGGTGTGACTCATGAGGGCTTATCCTTATCATGATGGATAATATCATGACATCAACACCTATACATCCTATGTGTTAACATCTGGCTCCATAGGGGATGGATACCTCTTTGTGAGGCTCCAAGAAGATTTGTAGACCATATGCCTTATCCATTTAATCCATGCAACATGTACTCTGTCTATGATGTGCCACAATCAATCTTTGTTGCAAACTGTGAATTGTTCATGCCTTGAGAGCACTTGCTTATTGTTGAAAACTGACACACCAAATAACTGAAACACACTCTATGCAAAGCAAATGCTTGCATAGAAAGCTTATTTCTAGTCTACCCAGCTGAGCTTCTTTGCTTAAGTATAATCGTATTTCCAGTGAAGCCATGCAATCATTTGGCCAGTAAAGCAAGTTTCTTGTATATTGCAGATGAAAGCATAAAAATAATATAACCTTTGCAACAAAAAAAAAATCAATGGTTCATACTTACAACTACAAATTATTATCAAATCCAAAGCTGCAATATAAGGGGCCTTTTGAAAAACTGTGTCCATTAAAAAGCTACTTGATCATGGAGCTAATGGTGAAATCCTAGCTGATTCAGAATATAAGACAACTGATGTGCAAAAAGGTATTTTTCTATCCTTTTGTTTTGAGATAAAAGGTGCATAACTCAGGCTGATAAAATCCTCCAAATCAACTACCATTGGATCAAGGATAGCTATTTCTTCATGTTGTTCCAGCTGGATTTTGGATTGTCTCTGCATATTTCCAGTTTCATGACTGCTGCCAATTTCGTTTTTCTGCTTAATTGCTTCTATTCCAATTTTCTAGAAATGTATATCACTTTGAAAAAAATTGAAAACTGGTTGAGGAATGTGAGGAAAAATTACTTCTTCAACAATTCCTTCACTACTAGCACCCTGATCTTTAAAATTGGCAGATCTTTTGGATAAAATATCAAACTCTATACAACATTCCTCATAAAGCAGATCAACATAATACATTTGTTTGCAATAACCACTGAATGCATCATGAAAATATTTCAATGAATGAATTCTAGCAACAAGGAGGGTTCTACTCCACTCACAAGCATGTCCTTCCAAAGAAAATCTGAACATTTTAATAATAACATCCTCGTGATCAATATTTAGCCTATGCATACACTCGTGAAAATACAATAAGTGTTCACTAGGACGATCATGCTCATTTCCCCCAAACCTCGTAGGACAAGGTTCCCATACTTCTCTATCAAGTACAAGATTTGGAAAGCCAACTATACAAGAGAAGTCACAAAATGCATACCTATGAGCTAGGATCTTGTCCATTTCAAAACAGTGGAGTCGACAATAGATCTTTGAACAATGGAGTCACCATGGTGAAAGATACGTAGTCTAAAAGTTTCTAGCTTCAGTTCACCATCCAAAGCTAGATCTAATCATCATAGTTCACCTAGGGAAGGTGTCTTAATTTCTTTCCCTGACAACGTCACCAAAAATGTTAGCACTGAAAGTCACACTTTGACTGCTAAAGTGTAAGCTCAACATCCATCAATAGGTTTTAAGGTAAGTTTTAATATAATATGTCAAATGGATAAAAAATGAACAAAATAGTGTAAATAATAGAACGTTCCAGATAAAATGCATCAACAAATGAGGTCTTGGCTAACTTGGATCAAGGTTTAAAGAGTAATATGGATAGGTGGAAGAATTTAGTAAGGAAAGTGAAATATGCCTACTACTCACATTAGGCAATACTAGCAGACATATGAAGAAAACCTTTTGACACAATAACTTCTTTTAATCCAAAGATAACCTCTGATAAAATTATAACATCATCACAACAAAACCTTCATTGTAATACATATACAATAGATCAATTGAATCATTCAAAAGACAATAGAATCAGAGTAAGACATAAATAAGATGACATGAAAGAAGTTGATTTCTATTAGTAAAAAGGTCTTAGGTCTGATACACAAAATCTAGATATGGATCTTTTATATTCACAATATTACAAAGTTAGTCTCATCTCAACCATTCGAACTTGGAAAAAATTAAATCAATTTAAAAGGGTGGATCAACAAGAAAGAAAAATAAAGAGGGAAACATTCTGACTATAGATCAGTGGTCTACCATTGGGCATGGAGTCAACACCACTCTGCAGATTGAAGGAAATCAAGCTACAAATCAGGTTAAGATCTTATATGACGATGATTAGAAGAAAGGAATGTGAACAAAAGAAGAAATTCTACTAAACAAAGATCCTCTCTGTAGAATAGATTGAAAAGTGCTTGAACAAAAACAATGATTAACAAACCATCTACAACAGATACTTTACTGCTCAGGGATCCATTAATCAAAGGCAACCTTTGATCCTCAAAACCTGAAATATATTCAATCAAGAAGATAACAAGAAATGGGAAAACAAAGAAGACAAAATGATAAATATTTCTCATGAATCTTAATGGAAAAAATGTTGGTTACAAACAGGCCCTCGGGCTTACAAATCAACATCTAAAACTGCTCCTCAAGATTTCTCCTCTCTTGGATCATGAATACAACCCTTTTCTCATCAAAAACCCTTTCATTTATAGTGAATAATATCTATCTACCCAAAGAGGTCAAAACCAAGGAGTTACATAGGATCATCCTCCATTTAGGAGTCTTGTTACAAAAGATTCCAACAAAAGCCTAACAAATTCCTATTTTTTGGGATTTTTTCTATACTAATAAATGCCTTTTGAAACAGGGCATTATGATTGATCTGGAGATGGAACACATGTCCCTCATGTCCAAATAAATCCTAGAAGACCTTTCGAACCTTCCTTGATAGGTGGAACCCTCCAAACAAGGCAAATATCCAACAACTATGAAAAACAAAGAGTTTGTTGCGCTAGTTTGTAGCACACTAGTGTTTTAATTATATATCTCAATTGACAAATTAGGTCAAGATGAAAGTTGGAAAACAATTGAATGAAATTATCGTGATCCTCCATGAAAAATTTCAGAAAAACCCACATCAACATTTCAGAGTTATGATCAAATCATTAGAAGCAACTGCTACAGGAAAAGAGTTCGTAGTGCCCCTATCAGCCAGTTCACAACACCTTCAACAGTTCGCAACGCCTGTGACATTTCCCAGTGCCTAGAGAAAAAAAACATCCACACTCCTTTCTTGACCTCCAAACAAGACAAAAAATCTCATGGAGTACCTGATGGCTATGAGGTTGATGTTGGTTATTTCAGATTCGCACCCAGATGCCTGCAAGCTACCTAACCTCCAAACCTCATCCAAGACAGTTCGCAGCACTGGTTCGCAACGCCAATGATAAAAAATAAAAAAACATTCTCTTAGCCTTTAAACAACATGAATACCTTCATGGAGTACTTGGTATACGTAAGCTTGATGTTGATGTCTGTGAGTTTGAACAAGAGTGCCTGCAACCTATCCAACCTACAACCCTCCTCTTCAGGCAGTTCACGGCTCCAGTTAGCAACGCCGATTTAAAACATAGATTTCATACTTCAAGGAGGTTTTTAATGGGTTTGATGACATAACTCCTGAAAAAGAGGTTAAATTGCAAGCCCCGACAACAATAAAATCTAATTAATGAGATTTCTGTGGTTGGGATTTTCATATGTGATCGGATTAGCCACAATTTTGTCAATATATGAGAGATGATCATTTAAAGCAATGATGAGATATGAGAGAAAAATGTACTTGGATTACACTGCGAACTCTCCTAGTGAGTTGGCAACACAAAAACCTGACTTGACTTGATACTTGTGTGGATGGATAGTGACAAAAAGGTACCTTATGTACAATTTGAAGGTGTGACCTATGAAGGTAATGATGCAAAAGAAAACAAGGTGTGACTCATGAGGGTTTATCCTTATCATGATGGATAATCTCATGACATCAAGACCTATACATCCTATGTGTTAACAAAATATTTACTTGTTAAGGTGTTATTTATGCCAACCTTTCTCATTTATGTCTCCCATTCAATTTGAAAAAGTCATTAGAGGAAATTTGTTCCAAAAAAGGGCCTTATAAGAAAAACCATGCTTGTTGAGTTGGAAATTCAATAACCAATAGAATTTCAAAGAATTGAGTCAACCATAATAGTTAAGTTGGACAAATAAAATTCAAGGATGATTATGTGTTATGTTTCTATTTGACAATATTTAACCATATGGACACCTCGACGTAATTAAGATCTTGGTGAGATCATTTCATGATATGTTCAATATATTTGAAATATTCAATATGGAATATATATATCAATAATAGTGTGGGCTTGCCCTTTGTAGAGTGATTTGACTGCTAAAGTCTACGGAGGTGTACATACCCTACCCCCATATGGATTTGAACTTGTGACCTCCAAGGAAGAAACACATGTTCTTAACCATTAGACCCACTCAAGAGCTACCGTATAGTTATTAATTTGTAATGTTATATAATGATTACATAACATTTAATTAGTAGTTATAAAGTTGTAATATACTTATTAACTTAATATTATATAATTTTTATATATAATTAATTCATACTAACATTTTCATATTTAATTTATACTACAGATATCATCTAATACATCTGGCACATTCACATTTGTATTATAATTTAATAAGATATAATAAGTATTGACATTTTCCTATGTATGCTTTCACAGTATTATTTTATTATAGTTATTAATTGATATTATATTATGACTATATTATATATTTAATATTATTATATCATGTTATATATTTATTTTAATGTTGCCACATTCATAATAGTATTATATTATAGTTATTAATTTATATTATATTGTTATTATATAATATATCATTATATTATTGCCACGTCACCCTGGGTGACATCAGCGTGCTATGTCACTCCAGACTGACAACCTTTCAATTCCTTAGATCTCATGGTCGAGGTGTGTCCACATAGATACAAAGATCTATGGCCTCCGTTACTTCGTAACCTCAACGTTCAGGGGATCCACCATGTAACTTCCTCTTTTCTCCTGGAGTGGTCAGCATCAAGCTGACCATGGTCTAGATCTAACGGTCATGAGAGATCCTGAAGTGTCCCCGGATATACGGTCTACATAACTTAGCGAGTTGGGTGTTCGGGGGTTCCTTTTGCTTAACACTCCTTTTCACCTGGAGTGGTCAATGCCAGAATGAACACAATGTAGATCCAATGGTAAGGGAATATCTCGATTTCCCTTAGATCAACGACTCACGTTACTTCCCGTGTTCGACATTCGAAGGTTCTACTCGTTTAATACTCATTTTCTCCCAAATTATAACTTTGTTGAAGTGCTACAAGAGAATCCTTCCACTGGTGGATCGAATGGTTGGGAGGGGTTCTCAATGGAGTCCCTAGATCAACAATTCACAAATATAGCTCAAGGGTCCCTTGGTCTCAGTATTAGGCCACTCCTAGAGGGACACCTGTCAACCTGAAACCTGTTGGAAAGATACATGGCACATGCCTCAGGTCATCGACATCTCTTTTCTCTGCCACAAATCTGCCACACATGGAATCATCATCACTCGACACATGGTCCCCCACATGCTCTCGACGTGATATGCATGTCCCTAGGATCAGACAACTGAGAGGGATCCTGAAGGATCCAAAGATCGATGACCCACAATACTTCACAAATCTGACATTTAGAGGTTTTGGTGTTATAATTCCTTTGTTCTCTTGAAGCAGTCAACATCAGACTGAACATGACATCGATCCATCGGTTAAGGGAGATCCTGAATTCCCTCAGATATACGGCTCACAATACTTCACAACCGAGAAGATTATTGGGGTTTAGCAAGGGAACGAATCCCATGTTTACGGGTAACTGACTGCTAGTTGTCGGTAATCCATCAAGTCACCGGTTCGATAGGTCTCCTTCGACACATTTGGACATTGCAATGTTCATTCACCCTAAAGTTTCAGACTCCCGGAGTCCCGAACAACTTAGCTCCTTTTTTGAGTGTAGTGAAGGGTTCCATGGACCTAGTCCTATGGAACTTTATCAAGCTCCAGAGGCTACACCCTTTAACTCTTAGCCAATATTTGGATTGAGGTCGTGGGCATGAGCCCGTGGTCATTTTGACAACTGGTTTGAATGGAACGCCCTCCAATTCACAAAACTTAAGTTCTAAAATAGGGAGGGGCATTTTCAAACTAGACTAGAGGCGAAACTTGTCATATTACACCCATACAAATTCAATGGCTTACATAAGAACAATAAGCATTATAACCATTAATTTCACGCAAAGCACAATTAAACACAATTACATGCATTTAAATTATGCATTTAAATCCAAGTGCACAGGGAAAACGAAATACTTATCGTCGACTAACTGACTGTGGGTGTTCGCCTTTCCACCCAACCATATGCTCAGAGGCATTCATTATTAGCACTCTGGCCACCCTCCTGCGAAGCCATGATATCACTAAGGAACTTTTTGCAGTTTCTCAGAGACTCTCTCTCTCTGTCACAACCTCTACAAAGTTTATTAGATGCACCCTCAACATCAAGCTCGCGACCTTCTGCTAAGGTCCTATTCTCTACAATTTCTCAAAGATCCTTTCTCTTGTTCTCTCTAGTAACCAAAATAGCTTATCAAGCTTCCAGTTCTTCTTCTCAGCTGGAGAGCCTCCTGCACTCTTCCTATTTCCTTCTACATATCTAGGTCACACATTCTCCTCTTGGTGTGTCTCCTTCTTGTCTGCCTTCATGTGTATTCTTTCATGCCTTTCTCCTCCTTAGGAAGGTTCTAGACCTGTCTTGTTCCTTCTGTCATAATGAAACTTGGGTCAGTTTAGGCCTGTAGGAAAAACTTCCCTCTGTGGTACTTCGGGCTGACAGTTTTCTGTCTCCCCATCCATACCCTCCATTCTTCCATTCATTGGGGTAGTTGATTGTTCAACCACCAGTCCTTTTCTTATTAAATAATTTCTCCTTGGGATGAGGATGAGACTTATTATTTCATCAAGGAGAAATCTGGGTCATTTTGACATAATGAACCCTATCCACGGTTTACTCACTCTTTTTCCTCTAGTGATATCATGGCCAATACTTCAAGGCTTCAACCCCCCCACAGTCAATTATTGGCAATCTAGAAAATAATAAATTTACATTGTTCACATGCCATAGCATGGTAATCATAATAATTTATTAATTACAAGCTGGGGGAAACATGGGTGTTACAATCCCCTCCCCCTTAAAAAGAAACATCGTCCTTGGTGTTCTTTCTCAGTAACACCTGTCATGTCTTTGTCCTTCAGTTGTTTCTGAAATCTTGATCCTCTTTCTTGGCCAGATCCTTTCCAGACTCTTGGCCTTCGTCACATTCCTTTAATAATATTGGACAACAAGCATATTAATCACAATTTCATGTGGAAACATTTTATTGTTGTGCAAAATTCAAGAGGAAAATTTCAAAATCTAGCACAATACTTATCTGCGCAGTTTGTGGATTTGCATCCACATGGCTCTCTTATTTTCTTGGCTCATTGTTTTTCCTGGACATACCCATTGTGTGCATGATTCCAATCAATAGTTTATAAGAATTATCAAAGTATCATCTTCCTTCCAGTCACTCACCCTCCAAGACTAGGCTTAGGCATCCTCTTCTCTGCTATACAATTCCTTGGGCGATCCATCTTGCCTTGGCAAGGATTTCTCGCACAAGAAGAGTTCCAACGACTTCATTGAGCCTTACAGTCGAGGCATCCCTCATACTTTCTTTGTCGAGGTGTCCCTCTGGCTTGTGTTTCCACAACACAACATATTCTAGGGTGATCATGGCTTACCACAGGGTTCCCTTGTCCCAATCAATAGCCTTTTTCATGCTTTCCAGCTTGACATTCTTCACCTGTCCTCCCTATACAGATCTTTTTCATCTCACCAGTATCATAGGTATACATAAATTATGAGATATTATCATCAATTTCAAATTCGTGTTTTTCTTGCAAATCTATCACCCACAGATTTCCAAATTCCACATTTATTTTCAGATTTGTTCCGCACAGGAACCAGATTCACAAGTATGGTACTTTCCTTCTCATAGCAGTTTAGCTCAGTAGGAAATTGGTCTTCCTTATGGGATTACAACACTGCCATATCCATGACCCTTTTCTTCCTTCAACTTTAACATTCCTCATCCAAACAAATTGTTAGTTTTCCTGCACATCATATTTTCAAAACTATGCATACTAACAGTCCAAGTCATTTTCATCTATTCAAGGGCACAAAGAAAAAGGAAATATCATTATTTA
>ML807857.1:248351-262354 GCA_009831015.1 Picea engelmannii
AAGACCCTGCAATGGGACATAATGTGCTCATAATCCATAACCTATATCCAGTTGTGATCACCAATCTAAGTATATTTGATTTGGAAACCCTTTTCCTAGATTGACATAAATACATGGGAAAGCAAAGGTAGTCATAATATTAAACCTTGGTGGATTTTCCAAGACAAATATATTATCTTAAATCATCACTAAGCTAGAGGTATGCTTATCCCATATCATCACCAATGGATTCCAAGGACTTGAAGTTATAGAATTACATAGGTATATTAAAAATCCAAACCGGAAGTAGGACCATGGTCAAGTATTTGAATTTTGGGTTAAAATTAGGATGCCACAAATTCATGAAGAGGCCTAAGCTTCCCATGAACCACATGCCATGGATAACCACTTCTAGTTGGTTCTCATAGGAATTGAACTCAAGGACAAATAACCCTTTTTCCATGGAATGAATGACAATTCCTTTCATGCGAAGGAAAATCCATATGATTCAATCTAGGCATGTAATTCCTTCAATGGAAACCACAATGCATCAAACCCACATATCACACTATAGGCCTTGAGATACTCAGTTTATGGTTCAACCCAGTGAGAATTTAGAGCAACATTCAAGATTACAACTTCCCTTTTTGCGTAGGTCACAAAAGTAGATGAGAATGGGATTGATGTCCCAACACTAAAAGATGATCCACTAGATTTGAGTAGAGTCCCTAAAAGAAAAAGGTAATTCCTTTATCATCTTGGCACAATATTCAAACCTCTAATAGGACATGGGTCATGCTTCACATGATTCTTGAGAGCTTTCATAGAGGCCTGGACATACACAATTGGGGAAAATGAACCTCTACTCATGAACAAATTCTTACCTTGTGATGTCGGTAAGGTTTGTGTGTTTAAGGCAATAGAGATAGAGCTCCTTGTTGAGGAAATGAGAGGAGGAATCTCTCCATATGTGCTTCCCATGAATTCACTTCGGAGACATCAAACAATGTATGAGCTGCAATAAGAAGCAAACAAAACCCTTTGAATTCCTATTATTTGATTTCAAACTCCATTATTTCTTCAAAGTAACATTTAGAAGTGACTATATTGGGTGGTTTTCTATCTGGTTATCCAATGTTTTTTATTCCCCATTGAAAATTACTGTCAGATGTAAACATGAATAGGGTTTTATTACTCTTATGGAGCCTAAGAGTATACCAATGAGAGATTGAATTGGATATTTTGAGACTTCATCACCATATGCAAGTCGTCATGATCTATTTATAACTATTACTTTGGAGAAACCAAATTGTGCATCCATTGCTTCATCTACTACTATTTTGTAAGAACTAGATTTTTCACCACCTATTGATTCATCCACTGATGATATGCCATGCATTGAATCCATCATGTTTAATGATTCTTGTACTATTGATTCGTACGAACTATATCCCACACCTTGTGTTCAGTATGAATGAGATCATTCCATTTCAAATTCATTGGCACTAGATTCTTCACCTTCCACATCTCAATGATATTGATATCCTAATCATAGTGATTAAAGTCATTTTTTCTCTCCATCTAGGGATTGATGTTTTGATTTCATACTCATTGGTGTGATAATCACTCTTCATACAAATTGAAAGTGAAGAGGCATACATGACAAAATCTTGGATCAATACCCACTATTAGGAATTATTGTGGTTGGATTGATGATTGATCATGGAAAAATTTGATCATTCATTTGAATACTTCAGAAATAATTTTATCATTGATTTTGAAAATGTGCACTTATTATCTTTTTTTTTACTGATTCACTGTATCAACATTCTCCACTTATAGTTCAATGGTGGTTATTCTTCCTTGGTCTTCTTTTTTGCATAGATGTGTGGCATAAGACACTTTATAATGGATAATCCATCTTGTCACATGTGGTGCTTGGATTATTTGAGATTTTGACCATCATGATCACATGGTTATGGTCTTGGTTGTTTTTCTTTGAGCATCCTATTTATCTTTGACAACCTTTCCTTACTAGCACCTTCATTTGATCACTTTCATCTTCGACATGTTATTTTCCATCTTCTTTGTTATTTGAGAGTATTATTTAACAACACTATAGGATTTGCATTCCTCACTTTGACTATTTGTGCATATGATCTTTCAAACTTGGATTTGAGTTTCCTTGTGTTTGTTCCATTGGTTTCAAAGATATTTGTGTGAAGAAATTTTTAGAATTGCTATAATTTTGAAGTTGGTCTCTCTATTTTTTTCAATGGATTTGAAGAGGCTTGTGTGATGATTCATGGAGGATAAATTTATCTAGTTTGAATTTCCATCGAGAGCATGTATATACCTTGTCATGGTTAGGTTGTTGTCAACATTGGTCATTATTGAAATCCCCATCCAATTAAATATTAAGGGGGGTTTATTGTAGTGTTAATTTCACCAATTTTGTATTACCACAAATTTTTGGAGTGCTTATTAAAGGGAGATGTTGTGATGCAATATGTTAGCACTAACAATCACACTTTGACTGATAAAGTGTAAGCTCAACACCCATCAGTAGGTTTTAAGGTAAGTTTTAAGATAAGATGTCAAATGGATCAAAACTCAGCAAAACAATGTAAATCACAAAAAGTTCCAGATAAAATTCATCAGCAAATGAGGTCTTGGCTAACTTGGATTAGGGTTTAAAGAGTAAGATGGATAGATGGAAGACTTTAGTGAGGAAAGTAAAAGATGTCTACTACTCACATCAAGAAATACTAGCAGACATATGAAGAAAAACTTTTGACACAAGAACTTCTTTTAATCAAAAGATAAACTCTGATAAAATTATAACAACATCACAAAAAAACCTTCATTGTAATACATATACATTAGATCAATTGAAGCATTCAAAAGACAATAGAATCAAAGTAATACAAAAATAAGATGACGGGAAAGAAGTTGATTTCTATTAGTAAAAAAGTATAAGGTATGATACACAAAATCCAAAGATGGCTCTGTTATATTCACAATATTACAAAGTCAGACTCAACTCAACCATTCGAACCTGGAAAAAATTAAATCAATTTAAAAGGGTGGATCAACAAGAAAGAAAAAGAAATAGGGAAACATTATGACTATAGATCAGTGGTCTACCATTGGGCATGGAGTCAACACCACTCTGCAGATTGAAGTAAATCAAGCTAAAAATCAGGTTAAGAGCTTATATGATGATGATTAGAAGAAAGGAATGCGAACAAAAGAAGAAATTATACTAAACAAAGATCCTCTCTGTAGAATATATTGAAAAATTCTTGAACAAAAACAATGATTAACATGCCATCTACAACAGATCCTTTCCTTCTTAGGGATCCATTAATCAAAGGAAACCTTTGATCCTCAAAACCTACAATATATTCAATCAAGAAGATAATAAGAAATGGGAAAACAAAGAAGACAAACTAATATATAACTCTCATGAATCTTAATGGAAAAATGTTGGTTACAAACAGGCCCTCAAGCTTACAAATCAACAACTAAAAATGCTCCTCAAGATTTCTCCTCTCTTGGATCATGGATCCAACACTTTTCTCATCAAAAACCTTTCATTTATAGTGAATAATATATATCTACCCTAAGGAGGCTGAAACCAAGGAGTTACATAAGATCCTCCTCCATTTATGAGTCTTATTACAAAATATTCCAACAAAAGCCTAACAAATTCCTATTTTTTGGGATTTTGTCTATACTGATAAATGCCTTTTGAAACAGGTCATTATGATTGATCTGGAGATGGAACACATGTACCTCATGTCCAACTAACTCCTAGGAGACAATTCAAACCTTCGTCGACAGGTGGCAACCTCCAAACAAGGCAAATATCCAACAACTATGCGAAACAAAGAGTTTGTAGTGCCAGTTTGTTGTGCACTGGTGTTTTAATTATATCTCTTGAATGCCAAATTGGGTCAGGCTAAAATTTGGACAGCAAGTGAATGACATTATCATGATCCTCCACAAAATATTTCAAAAAACCCACATCACCGTTTTGGAGTTATGATGAAATCTTTAGAAGCAATTTCTATAGGAAAAGAGTTCGCAGCGTCCCTGTCAGCCAGTTCTCAGGGCCTTCAACAGTTCGTAGCTCCTGTGACATTTCGCAGTGCCAAGAGAAAACAAGTGGCCACGGTCCTTTCCTGACCTCCAAACAAGACAAAAAATCTCATGGAATACCTGATGGCTATGAGGTTGATGCTGGTAATTTCATATTTGCACCCAGATGCCCGCAAGCTTCCTAACCTCCAACCCTCATCCAAGACGGTTCGCAACGCCAATGATAAAAAAAACAAACCATTCACTAAACCTTTAAACATCATGAAGACCTTCATGGAGTACCTGGTATACCTAAGCTTGATGTTGATGTTTGTGAGTTTGAACAGGAGTTCCTGCAACATATCCAACCTACAACCCTCCTCTTCAGCCAGTTCACAGCTCCAATTAGCAATGTTGATTTCAAACATAGATTTCATACTTCAAGGAGGTTTTTAATGGATTTGATGAGATAAATCCTGAAAAAGAGGTTAAATTGCAAGCCCTAACAATAATAAAATCGTTTTTTGAAATGATCCTTTAAAGCAATGATGAGAGATGAGAGAAAAATGTATTTGGAGTATGCTGTGAACTCTCCTAGTGAGTTGGCAACACAAAAACCTGACTTGAATTGATACTTGTGTGGATGGATAGTAACAAAAAGGGACCTTATTTACTATTTGGAGGTGTGACCTGTGAAGGTAATGATGAAAAAGAAAACAAGGTGTGACTCATGAGGGCTTATCCTTATCATGATGGATAATATCATGACATCAACACCTATACATCCTATGTGTTAACATCTGGCTCCATAGGGGATGGATACCTCTTTGTGAGGCTCCAAGAAGATTTGTAGACCATATGCCTTATCCATTTAATCCATGCAACATGTACTCTGTCTATGATGTGCCACAATCAATCTTTGTTGCAAACTGTGAATTGTTCATGCCTTGAGAGCACTTGCTTATTGTTGAAAACTGACACACCAAATAACTGAAACACACTCTATGCAAAGCAAATGCTTGCATAGAAAGCTTATTTCTAGTCTACCCAGCTGAGCTTCTTTGCTTAAGTATAATCGTATTTCCAGTGAAGCCATGCAATCATTTGGCCAGTAAAGCAAGTTTCTTGTATATTGCAGATGAAAGCATAAAAATAATATAACCTTTGCAACAAAAAAAAAATCAATGGTTCATACTTACAACTACAAATTATTATCAAATCCAAAGCTGCAATATAAGGGGCCTTTTGAAAAACTGTGTCCATTAAAAAGCTACTTGATCATGGAGCTAATGGTGAAATCCTAGCTGATTCAGAATATAAGACAACTGATGTGCAAAAAGGTATTTTTCTATCCTTTTGTTTTGAGATAAAAGGTGCATAACTCAGGCTGATAAAATCCTCCAAATCAACTACCATTGGATCAAGGATAGCTATTTCTTCATGTTGTTCCAGCTGGATTTTGGATTGTCTCTGCATATTTCCAGTTTCATGACTGCTGCCAATTTCGTTTTTCTGCTTAATTGCTTCTATTCCAATTTTCTAGAAATGTATATCACTTTGAAAAAAATTGAAAACTGGTTGAGGAATGTGAGGAAAAATTACTTCTTCAACAATTCCTTCACTACTAGCACCCTGATCTTTAAAATTGGCAGATCTTTTGGATAAAATATCAAACTCTATACAACATTCCTCATAAAGCAGATCAACATAATACATTTGTTTGCAATAACCACTGAATGCATCATGAAAATATTTCAATGAATGAATTCTAGCAACAAGGAGGGTTCTACTCCACTCACAAGCATGTCCTTCCAAAGAAAATCTGAACATTTTAATAATAACATCCTCGTGATCAATATTTAGCCTATGCATACACTCGTGAAAATACAATAAGTGTTCACTAGGACGATCATGCTCATTTCCCCCAAACCTCGTAGGACAAGGTTCCCATACTTCTCTATCAAGTACAAGATTTGGAAAGCCAACTATACAAGAGAAGTCACAAAATGCATACCTATGAGCTAGGATCTTGTCCATTTCAAAACAGTGGAGTCGACAATAGATCTTTGAACAATGGAGTCACCATGGTGAAAGATACGTAGTCTAAAAGTTTCTAGCTTCAGTTCACCATCCAAAGCTAGATCTAATCATCATAGTTCACCTAGGGAAGGTGTCTTAATTTCTTTCCCTGACAACGTCACCAAAAATGTTAGCACTGAAAGTCACACTTTGACTGCTAAAGTGTAAGCTCAACATCCATCAATAGGTTTTAAGGTAAGTTTTAATATAATATGTCAAATGGATAAAAAATGAACAAAATAGTGTAAATAATAGAACGTTCCAGATAAAATGCATCAACAAATGAGGTCTTGGCTAACTTGGATCAAGGTTTAAAGAGTAATATGGATAGGTGGAAGAATTTAGTAAGGAAAGTGAAATATGCCTACTACTCACATTAGGCAATACTAGCAGACATATGAAGAAAACCTTTTGACACAATAACTTCTTTTAATCCAAAGATAACCTCTGATAAAATTATAACATCATCACAACAAAACCTTCATTGTAATACATATACAATAGATCAATTGAATCATTCAAAAGACAATAGAATCAGAGTAAGACATAAATAAGATGACATGAAAGAAGTTGATTTCTATTAGTAAAAAGGTCTTAGGTCTGATACACAAAATCTAGATATGGATCTTTTATATTCACAATATTACAAAGTTAGTCTCATCTCAACCATTCGAACTTGGAAAAAATTAAATCAATTTAAAAGGGTGGATCAACAAGAAAGAAAAATAAAGAGGGAAACATTCTGACTATAGATCAGTGGTCTACCATTGGGCATGGAGTCAACACCACTCTGCAGATTGAAGGAAATCAAGCTACAAATCAGGTTAAGATCTTATATGACGATGATTAGAAGAAAGGAATGTGAACAAAAGAAGAAATTCTACTAAACAAAGATCCTCTCTGTAGAATAGATTGAAAAGTGCTTGAACAAAAACAATGATTAACAAACCATCTACAACAGATACTTTACTGCTCAGGGATCCATTAATCAAAGGCAACCTTTGATCCTCAAAACCTGAAATATATTCAATCAAGAAGATAACAAGAAATGGGAAAACAAAGAAGACAAAATGATAAATATTTCTCATGAATCTTAATGGAAAAAATGTTGGTTACAAACAGGCCCTCGGGCTTACAAATCAACATCTAAAACTGCTCCTCAAGATTTCTCCTCTCTTGGATCATGAATACAACCCTTTTCTCATCAAAAACCCTTTCATTTATAGTGAATAATATCTATCTACCCAAAGAGGTCAAAACCAAGGAGTTACATAGGATCATCCTCCATTTAGGAGTCTTGTTACAAAAGATTCCAACAAAAGCCTAACAAATTCCTATTTTTTGGGATTTTTTCTATACTAATAAATGCCTTTTGAAACAGGGCATTATGATTGATCTGGAGATGGAACACATGTCCCTCATGTCCAAATAAATCCTAGAAGACCTTTCGAACCTTCCTTGATAGGTGGAACCCTCCAAACAAGGCAAATATCCAACAACTATGAAAAACAAAGAGTTTGTTGCGCTAGTTTGTAGCACACTAGTGTTTTAATTATATATCTCAATTGACAAATTAGGTCAAGATGAAAGTTGGAAAACAATTGAATGAAATTATCGTGATCCTCCATGAAAAATTTCAGAAAAACCCACATCAACATTTCAGAGTTATGATCAAATCATTAGAAGCAACTGCTACAGGAAAAGAGTTCGTAGTGCCCCTATCAGCCAGTTCACAACACCTTCAACAGTTCGCAACGCCTGTGACATTTCCCAGTGCCTAGAGAAAAAAAACATCCACACTCCTTTCTTGACCTCCAAACAAGACAAAAAATCTCATGGAGTACCTGATGGCTATGAGGTTGATGTTGGTTATTTCAGATTCGCACCCAGATGCCTGCAAGCTACCTAACCTCCAAACCTCATCCAAGACAGTTCGCAGCACTGGTTCGCAACGCCAATGATAAAAAATAAAAAAACATTCTCTTAGCCTTTAAACAACATGAATACCTTCATGGAGTACTTGGTATACGTAAGCTTGATGTTGATGTCTGTGAGTTTGAACAAGAGTGCCTGCAACCTATCCAACCTACAACCCTCCTCTTCAGGCAGTTCACGGCTCCAGTTAGCAACGCCGATTTAAAACATAGATTTCATACTTCAAGGAGGTTTTTAATGGGTTTGATGACATAACTCCTGAAAAAGAGGTTAAATTGCAAGCCCCGACAACAATAAAATCTAATTAATGAGATTTCTGTGGTTGGGATTTTCATATGTGATCGGATTAGCCACAATTTTGTCAATATATGAGAGATGATCATTTAAAGCAATGATGAGATATGAGAGAAAAATGTACTTGGATTACACTGCGAACTCTCCTAGTGAGTTGGCAACACAAAAACCTGACTTGACTTGATACTTGTGTGGATGGATAGTGACAAAAAGGTACCTTATGTACAATTTGAAGGTGTGACCTATGAAGGTAATGATGCAAAAGAAAACAAGGTGTGACTCATGAGGGTTTATCCTTATCATGATGGATAATCTCATGACATCAAGACCTATACATCCTATGTGTTAACAAAATATTTACTTGTTAAGGTGTTATTTATGCCAACCTTTCTCATTTATGTCTCCCATTCAATTTGAAAAAGTCATTAGAGGAAATTTGTTCCAAAAAAGGGCCTTATAAGAAAAACCATGCTTGTTGAGTTGGAAATTCAATAACCAATAGAATTTCAAAGAATTGAGTCAACCATAATAGTTAAGTTGGACAAATAAAATTCAAGGATGATTATGTGTTATGTTTCTATTTGACAATATTTAACCATATGGACACCTCGACGTAATTAAGATCTTGGTGAGATCATTTCATGATATGTTCAATATATTTGAAATATTCAATATGGAATATATATATCAATAATAGTGTGGGCTTGCCCTTTGTAGAGTGATTTGACTGCTAAAGTCTACGGAGGTGTACATACCCTACCCCCATATGGATTTGAACTTGTGACCTCCAAGGAAGAAACACATGTTCTTAACCATTAGACCCACTCAAGAGCTACCGTATAGTTATTAATTTGTAATGTTATATAATGATTACATAACATTTAATTAGTAGTTATAAAGTTGTAATATACTTATTAACTTAATATTATATAATTTTTATATATAATTAATTCATACTAACATTTTCATATTTAATTTATACTACAGATATCATCTAATACATCTGGCACATTCACATTTGTATTATAATTTAATAAGATATAATAAGTATTGACATTTTCCTATGTATGCTTTCACAGTATTATTTTATTATAGTTATTAATTGATATTATATTATGACTATATTATATATTTAATATTATTATATCATGTTATATATTTATTTTAATGTTGCCACATTCATAATAGTATTATATTATAGTTATTAATTTATATTATATTGTTATTATATAATATATCATTATATTATTGCCACGTCACCCTGGGTGACATCAGCGTGCTATGTCACTCCAGACTGACAACCTTTCAATTCCTTAGATCTCATGGTCGAGGTGTGTCCACATAGATACAAAGATCTATGGCCTCCGTTACTTCGTAACCTCAACGTTCAGGGGATCCACCATGTAACTTCCTCTTTTCTCCTGGAGTGGTCAGCATCAAGCTGACCATGGTCTAGATCTAACGGTCATGAGAGATCCTGAAGTGTCCCCGGATATACGGTCTACATAACTTAGCGAGTTGGGTGTTCGGGGGTTCCTTTTGCTTAACACTCCTTTTCACCTGGAGTGGTCAATGCCAGAATGAACACAATGTAGATCCAATGGTAAGGGAATATCTCGATTTCCCTTAGATCAACGACTCACGTTACTTCCCGTGTTCGACATTCGAAGGTTCTACTCGTTTAATACTCATTTTCTCCCAAATTATAACTTTGTTGAAGTGCTACAAGAGAATCCTTCCACTGGTGGATCGAATGGTTGGGAGGGGTTCTCAATGGAGTCCCTAGATCAACAATTCACAAATATAGCTCAAGGGTCCCTTGGTCTCAGTATTAGGCCACTCCTAGAGGGACACCTGTCAACCTGAAACCTGTTGGAAAGATACATGGCACATGCCTCAGGTCATCGACATCTCTTTTCTCTGCCACAAATCTGCCACACATGGAATCATCATCACTCGACACATGGTCCCCCACATGCTCTCGACGTGATATGCATGTCCCTAGGATCAGACAACTGAGAGGGATCCTGAAGGATCCAAAGATCGATGACCCACAATACTTCACAAATCTGACATTTAGAGGTTTTGGTGTTATAATTCCTTTGTTCTCTTGAAGCAGTCAACATCAGACTGAACATGACATCGATCCATCGGTTAAGGGAGATCCTGAATTCCCTCAGATATACGGCTCACAATACTTCACAACCGAGAAGATTATTGGGGTTTAGCAAGGGAACGAATCCCATGTTTACGGGTAACTGACTGCTAGTTGTCGGTAATCCATCAAGTCACCGGTTCGATAGGTCTCCTTCGACACATTTGGACATTGCAATGTTCATTCACCCTAAAGTTTCAGACTCCCGGAGTCCCGAACAACTTAGCTCCTTTTTTGAGTGTAGTGAAGGGTTCCATGGACCTAGTCCTATGGAACTTTATCAAGCTCCAGAGGCTACACCCTTTAACTCTTAGCCAATATTTGGATTGAGGTCGTGGGCATGAGCCCGTGGTCATTTTGACAACTGGTTTGAATGGAACGCCCTCCAATTCACAAAACTTAAGTTCTAAAATAGGGAGGGGCATTTTCAAACTAGACTAGAGGCGAAACTTGTCATATTACACCCATACAAATTCAATGGCTTACATAAGAACAATAAGCATTATAACCATTAATTTCACGCAAAGCACAATTAAACACAATTACATGCATTTAAATTATGCATTTAAATCCAAGTGCACAGGGAAAACGAAATACTTATCGTCGACTAACTGACTGTGGGTGTTCGCCTTTCCACCCAACCATATGCTCAGAGGCATTCATTATTAGCACTCTGGCCACCCTCCTGCGAAGCCATGATATCACTAAGGAACTTTTTGCAGTTTCTCAGAGACTCTCTCTCTCTGTCACAACCTCTACAAAGTTTATTAGATGCACCCTCAACATCAAGCTCGCGACCTTCTGCTAAGGTCCTATTCTCTACAATTTCTCAAAGATCCTTTCTCTTGTTCTCTCTAGTAACCAAAATAGCTTATCAAGCTTCCAGTTCTTCTTCTCAGCTGGAGAGCCTCCTGCACTCTTCCTATTTCCTTCTACATATCTAGGTCACACATTCTCCTCTTGGTGTGTCTCCTTCTTGTCTGCCTTCATGTGTATTCTTTCATGCCTTTCTCCTCCTTAGGAAGGTTCTAGACCTGTCTTGTTCCTTCTGTCATAATGAAACTTGGGTCAGTTTAGGCCTGTAGGAAAAACTTCCCTCTGTGGTACTTCGGGCTGACAGTTTTCTGTCTCCCCATCCATACCCTCCATTCTTCCATTCATTGGGGTAGTTGATTGTTCAACCACCAGTCCTTTTCTTATTAAATAATTTCTCCTTGGGATGAGGATGAGACTTATTATTTCATCAAGGAGAAATCTGGGTCATTTTGACATAATGAACCCTATCCACGGTTTACTCACTCTTTTTCCTCTAGTGATATCATGGCCAATACTTCAAGGCTTCAACCCCCCCACAGTCAATTATTGGCAATCTAGAAAATAATAAATTTACATTGTTCACATGCCATAGCATGGTAATCATAATAATTTATTAATTACAAGCTGGGGGAAACATGGGTGTTACAATCCCCTCCCCCTTAAAAAGAAACATCGTCCTTGGTGTTCTTTCTCAGTAACACCTGTCATGTCTTTGTCCTTCAGTTGTTTCTGAAATCTTGATCCTCTTTCTTGGCCAGATCCTTTCCAGACTCTTGGCCTTCGTCACATTCCTTTAATAATATTGGACAACAAGCATATTAATCACAATTTCATGTGGAAACATTTTATTGTTGTGCAAAATTCAAGAGGAAAATTTCAAAATCTAGCACAATACTTATCTGCGCAGTTTGTGGATTTGCATCCACATGGCTCTCTTATTTTCTTGGCTCATTGTTTTTCCTGGACATACCCATTGTGTGCATGATTCCAATCAATAGTTTATAAGAATTATCAAAGTATCATCTTCCTTCCAGTCACTCACCCTCCAAGACTAGGCTTAGGCATCCTCTTCTCTGCTATACAATTCCTTGGGCGATCCATCTTGCCTTGGCAAGGATTTCTCGCACAAGAAGAGTTCCAACGACTTCATTGAGCCTTACAGTCGAGGCATCCCTCATACTTTCTTTGTCGAGGTGTCCCTCTGGCTTGTGTTTCCACAACACAACATATTCTAGGGTGATCATGGCTTACCACAGGGTTCCCTTGTCCCAATCAATAGCCTTTTTCATGCTTTCCAGCTTGACATTCTTCACCTGTCCTCCCTATACAGATCTTTTTCATCTCACCAGTATCATAGGTATACATAAATTATGAGATATTATCATCAATTTCAAATTCGTGTTTTTCTTGCAAATCTATCACCCACAGATTTCCAAATTCCACATTTATTTTCAGATTTGTTCCGCACAGGAACCAGATTCACAAGTATGGTACTTTCCTTCTCATAGCAGTTTAGCTCAGTAGGAAATTGGTCTTCCTTATGGGATTACAACACTGCCATATCCATGACCCTTTTCTTCCTTCAACTTTAACATTCCTCATCCAAACAAATTGTTAGTTTTCCTGCACATCATATTTTCAAAACTATGCATACTAACAGTCCAAGTCATTTTCATCTATTCAAGGGCACAAAGAAAAAGGAAATATCATTATTTATGTATGCATCCTTTCAACATACTAAATTTTCCAAATGCAATTCAAATATCAAATGACTTTAATCAATGTGCCAATATTCGTGGCCACATTCATACCCAATGCACCCTTGCATTGATTTCAAGTTTGCCACACTTTATGACAATCACTTTGCCATGGTGTGTTGGAGCTTAACCAAAATCTTCACCATATGGCTTATTCATTCTCATTCATTATTGAAGTAGGACTATGCTTCCTGTTACAGACTGATCATGATCCCAAATCATCACATATGAAACTAAAAGTTTTCTCTTTAATGCACCCAAACATTCTTCCTTCATTAGTAACCAAGGTGCCAACACTCATGGCCACCCAAATTTCCTTTTCTTTAGCAACTACACAATTCAAGTGGAGTATTGGAAGGTCCTCCTTCCTTAATGGGAAATCCATTGTCTTCCCTCTCATGAAAACATGCATTTCCTCAATGCATTCCATGCAATGTGCTAACTATGATCACTTTTATTCCCAATGTCCCTAGATTGGTCATTGTACCCATGGTACTCCTTAATCATGCATTTTATTGCAAGGATTATAACTCATCCTTGATTGGCATAGAATCCCTCTCTCTATTATTCAGATTTTTCTTTCCTTAATCTTACCCTGCTTGGGTAGCAATGGCATACAATAGCCACTCAAAATTATTTGCATATCAGTAAGAAATCAAAATACTTAAGAGGGGATTCTTACCAAATCCCTCCATACTTTATGCAACATGGGCATGAACATTTTTATACCTGTTCTGGCTGCTAGCACCCCTTTTTTTTTTTTTTTACCTCATCAGTAGTGCTCCATGGGGCTCTCAAAGTCCCTTCAACAATATTTCAACAAAAATCTTCTTGCATTTATCCTTTATCAGAGGTTATCTACCATTGGCAGTTGTCCTTTCCCAACAAATCCAATCATTTATTAT
>ML807857.1:262671-275686 GCA_009831015.1 Picea engelmannii
GCTTACAACTCGGTTAAACAATTCATAATTTTTGAGGTGAGAAAAGTATTCCCCCTTTTCTCCTTCTTTGTTTATGAAATCTACTCCTTGCTGGGATCTTCCTGCTCTTTTCCTTGATAAGCCTTGGTTAGGCTCACCGTAACCTATTGGATACATTAGCATGCTCCAATATCAAAATTTTGTTCATATTGAATCATGAACCTATGCATTTTGCACATTACCATACAGTTATCAGAATGGTCAAAATTCATGTGTTAGTCTTCCACTCATACATTTTGTTTTAGAATGTAATTCAGGATTCTTATATATATATATATATATGCAACCCACTGCCCAATTTCCAATAATCATCAAGGTTGTGACTATGTTCTCCTGACATAGTCTTTACACAGTTCCTTCACAAGGAAATCCTTTGGCATGCAACTTCCTTATTGCATATCCATCACTATCTTTGATGGACTCAACCTTGAGTTAGCTTCATCTGTTTACCAAATATTCCATAAGGAACATAAACATGCATCTTTGTTATGAATCCAGATTATTTATCCACACATATTCCTTGTTTTGTTAACTTACATCATTGGTGCACTTAACCACATGCATAATCATAAGCCTATGTGTATCTACCATAGGTATATTTTGCAGCTCATATACATCTTTACCTTAAAATAATTTAACTCATGATTGTTCACAATTGTTCTCCTGCGGTCCTAAAAGGAATAATCAGGTTGCCTTTTGTTGACACTCAGAACTGAAATGGGTTGCAACAAATCAATCCCGAGGCAACCTCGAACCACTTTGGATTAGAAACTGCCCTCTTCCAACCCGAGAGGGATCTCTCAAAAATGTCACGATAGGAATTTAAATAGCATGAAAAAGGTGAGTAGATTTATGGGTGAAAGATGGTATTGGATTCATGGGGTTTGGGGGTTAAACCAAGAAAAGGTCCATTGGGCATGGAGTCAAATGAAAAACGAAGAAAGGAGACCATAACAAAGATTAAATAACTTGCAGAAAGTGAGGCAAAGTAAGTCTATCTTTCAGCGCTTTAATTGTCATGATGCGGCAGCGGAAAGAAAAAGGAAAGGCCGACGGCCGCCGTAGTGAAGGATATATGCAGAGTTCTGAAAATGTAGATTGGTCTTACAAAGATGATAGCTGGTGCAGAGGAAAGGCAATAAACAAACACAGAAACACCCAAATCCTTTCGTTATAGTAGTATAACGAAGCCCATCGGTTAGAAGAAAACAAAATGTAATGCAGTTGTAATGGATTAAGGAAGACATAAGGCTATGTTAACACATCAACTGCGAGTAAGGAATACATAAATGAAATCCAAACAATTTTAACACAGCTGAAGTAGAAGAAAACATGCTGAAAGAAATCGACCGTGATGAATCTCACAGTCGCAAATGAAAAATCATCTTTATTGCTCCATTAATAGTTTACAAAAAACTCAGTCCATTAATGGCTTACAAAAAACTCAGTCATTACAAATGAAACCCTCTTGACAGAGGTTTTCCCCTGCTGCGCTCATGCGCGCCCCCTTCATTTCTATTACATCAATCACTATTTAGCTACCCCCACCCACCATACGTTTCCCAACTCATATTTCTGTGTTTACAAAAAATAATCTAAAAGAAATGTGAAACGCTTCATTTTCAATGGGCTCTGTGAATGCCAGGTACGTCTGTAGGCTAAGGAATACGAAACGCTTCATTTCCATGAGCGCTTTGCATGTCAGATACGTCCTCCAAGTGGTCCGGGATTTCTATGGGGCAGGATTATTCCTCAGAAAATTAGAATGCCACCTAACAACGTAACTGTAGCAACATTCATGGATGAACCCGGTGCTTTGTCATTGTTTGAATGGGACGGAGGCTTCTGTATGCGCGAGAGGGCACCACAGTAAAGAGTATTTCCGATCGAGTATATGGAACAGACCATAGCTACCATAAATACAATTAATTTGATGTCGACAAGTTACTCGATACTACCTTGTCTTCTCAAATATAAAATAAAAATTACAGCAGAAGCAATAAATACATCAGATCAGATCATCTCTCCGAACTCTTCGAGCTTTGGTTGGCTGTAACTTTTTCATCAATGGAGGTATTCGTATCATCTCTTCGAACACCACTTTCGCTATTCCCTCGATTACTGAAAATAGAAGAGTCTTCAGCGTTCATTGGTTTACCGCAAATAAAACGGTTATTACGAGGCCCTCCATTCAAGTGACCTGCGGAAAAAGTGGGGGGCGTGCATTGAACGCCATTGCGAGGTGGTTCGTATATGTATGGCAGAAATTCCTCAGTGTTACATATGAATACTGAGTTCTGAAAATGTTCCTTCAAAGCCACCAATCTCTGCAAGCGCGTGTAGAATATTTCACAAACCTTGGTTGAGTTGAACCTTTCCCACATTTTTTTATGGCGGTCTTTGTAGAATCTCAGAGTAGCTTCGACACTGGTGAAATTGACAAAACCGTACCCCGAGTTGCACTTGTTTTTGAAATCAATTGGTAAGTACACAAAATCATAGGAAGAATCAACTTCATCTGAGTCCACAATTCGACAGTTCTCTTGTAGGCAATGCTCGTCTAATAATTTAATGAAATCTAGCTGGCTGTACTTATTTGGAATGTTTTTAACCATCAGAGTGGTGTGGGGCATGCCTTGTTTCACTTCCACTTATTTTTCGTTAAAGATGTAATAGGCACATAGAGTGCTCCTGGGAGTTAAACCTGAGCTAGAATTAAAATTACGATGGGTCTTTTCCACAGGAGAAAAACCATCAGCACTGTGGAATTCCTTGCTGGGACTGATGGGAATATATGGAGGAGAAATCTTGCCGTTAAATCCTCCATACAATAATGGAATTCCGTTCGAGTGAAGTTGATCCACTTGCTCATAGGGATGAGTACCCATGCCTAAACCGAATGTGGACGGTTGTCCTTGTCCGTTTTGAATAGAATTGGAGTGGCCCCTCCGATCCTGACAGAATTCTATTCTTGCAGGCTTGATATATTTCTTTACCACTCAGTGCTGCCATTGCTTTTTCAGCGTCACGAGTATCGTAAAATTCAACAAACCTGTGTGATCTAGGCGGCTAACCTCTCACCTCTTTCACGCAACCGTATCTTCCAAATAGTGTACTCAGCTGTTCAAGAGAGACATCAGGATCCAAATTGTTCACTAGCAAAGTTCCCTAATTATATTCCGAGCGATTGGTGGGGTGAGTATACTGAACAAAAACAGGCTTGCCGCCTATTAGGCCTTTTGCAGGGGTGGTGGATTGCTCGCACAGACTTGATTTTCTGTACTGGTACATCATATCATTGAAAGCTTCCTTGGAATTTCTGATATCATAATAGTGCACTATAACAATCCCTTTTGAACGCCTTCCAAGCTCCACACAACGAATGTAATCCCATACTGAAAGCTCCTCCTTCAAGGCCTTGTCGTCCAACTCAACTGCCACCTGTTTCAGTAGCAAAGAGCGAGAGACTTGATCAGTGGACGTTTGTGGGGCTAGGCGGGAGGGGCCTGAACGAGGACTAGGGTATCCATAGGACTGTGGGGTAGAAGGCGAAGGCGAAGGCGACCACAGGGTGGATTGGTTAGGAAGAAATTCAACCCCCGATCCCACCAAGTAGGGACTAGGGATTCCCAGCGGGGACATGCGGGGTAAAAAACGTGGAGATGGTATGAATTCAGGAGCATTGGGGTCCAGGGGCTTAGAGGGAGAAGGCATCAAAGTGGCAGCGAAGCCGAATCCATTGTTAGATTGCATTCTATCCCCGAGGGGAGGAATCACTAGTGCAGGAGGTCGGGAAACTCTATGAGTAATATTGTTACGAGAATTCTGATGACACTTGTCTGTAAAACATTGGCCATTATTGGGTACCGATTGGCTCTCGGCTTCTACCTGCTTGGCCAATAACGATTCTTTGTCCTTTGTATTCTCAGTGTCTACCAACGATGGGCTTTCAGTAAAGTGCAGACTCTCTTCCATTTTTACTGCTACGGTGTAGCAGTCCTCTTCTGAAGACAAGTACAGTTTCTGTACCGTCTCAGTCTGGCTTTCTGAAGTAGAACCATCGGACAAGGCCATGTCAGCACCTTCACTTAGTTCTGAAACCGTACTGTGAGATAGTTAATCTATGGAGCTGTCATGCGAGACTTTACTGCCAATCTGTGTATACGAGGCAAGCAATTCGCTATAGTTCTCCCTCGTCTTCGACCTTTGCAAAATATAGAGGTTCTCTTGGATGAATAATCTTGTGTCAATTAATTCTACTCCTCTCTTGTCAAGGCTTCTGTATCTTAGCAGTCATGACCTCCTTGACGGTCTTTCAAATCTTGGGCAGCAGAGTCGATTTTAATATCTGTTACAACATCGGCTCCAACTAGGGATGGCGCTTTCTCGTAAAGTGCCAAGAACAGTAGACCAGGTGCCTCCATCCATTGGGCGACCTAGCGTGAAGGCGGCAATTCTGAGTTCTCCTACCAGTGAAATCACTATCATAAAATTTTAATGGAGTCGCCAGAGCATGTGCAACCAATATTTGCCTATGACTGACTGCTCAACCAAGCCATAGGACTATAATAATGTCGTTCTCCCAGGGATAGATATCAATCTTCGAAAGTCCCCGGCAACGGCGCCAAAATGTTGACACTCAGAACTGAAATGGGTTGCAGCAAATCAATCCCGAGGCAACCTCGAACCACTTTGGATTAGAAGCTTCCCTCTTCCAACCCGAGAGGGATCTCTTGAAAAATGTCACGATAGGAATTTAAATAGCATGAAAAAGGTGGGCAGATTTATGGGTGAAAGATGGTCTTGGATTCGTTTGGGGGTTAAACCAGGAAAAGGTCCATTGGGCATGGAGTCAAATGAAAACCGAAGAAAGGAGACCATAACAGAGATTAAATAACTTGCATAAAGTGAGGCAAAGTAAGTCTATCTTTCAGCGCTTTAATTGTCATGATGCGGTAGGGGAAAGAAAAAGGAAAGGCCGACGGCCGCCATAGCGAATGATATATGCAGAGTTATGAAAATGTAGATTGGTCTTACACAACTGATAGCTGGTGCAGAGGAAAGGCAATAAACAAATACAGAAAGACCCAAATCCTTTCTTTATAATAGTATAACGAAGCACATTGGTTAGAAGAAAACAAAATGTAATGCAGTTGTAATGGGTTAAGGAAGACATAAGGCTATGGTAACACATCAACTGCGAGTAAGGAATACATAAATGAAATCCAAACAATTTTAACACAGCTGAAGTAGAAGGAAACATGCTGAAAGAAATCGACCGTGATGAATCTCACAGTCGCAAATGAAAAATCATCTTTATTGCTCCATTAATAGTTTACAAAAAAACTCAGTCCATTAATGGATTACAAAAAAATCAGTCATTACAAATGAAACCCTCTTGACATAGGTTTTCCCCTGCTGCGCTCATGCGCACCCCCTTCATTTCTGTTACATCAATCACTATTTAGCTACCCCCACCCACCATACGTTTCCCAACTCATATTTCTGTGTTTACAAAAAATAATCTAAAAGAAATGTGAAATGCTTCATTTTCAATGGGCTCTGCGAATGCCAGGTACGTCTGTAGGCTAAGGAATATGAAACGCTTAATTTCCATGAGCGTTGTGCATGTCAGATACGTCTGCCAAGTGGTCCGGGATTTCTATGGGGCAGGATTATTCCTCAGAAATTTAGAATGCCACCTAACAACGTAACTGTAGCAACATTCATGGATGAACCCGATGCTTTGTCATTGTTTGAATGGGACGGAGGCTTCTGTATGCGCGAGAGGGCACCACAGTAAAGAGTATTTCCGATCGAGTATATGGAACAGATCTTAGCTACCATAAATACAATTAATTTGATGTCGACAAGTTACTCGATACTACCTTGTCTTCTCAAATATAAAATAAAAATTACGGCAGAAGCAATAAATACATCAGATCAGATCATCTCTCTGAACTCTCCCAGCTTTGGTTGGCTGTAACTTTTTCATCAATGGAGGTATTCGTATCATCTCTTCGACCACCACTTTCGCTATTCCCTCGATTACTGAAAATAGAAGAGTCTTCAGCATTCATTGGTTTACTGCAAATAAAACGGTTATTACGAGGCCCTCCATTCAAGTGACCTGCGGCAAAAGTGGGGGGCGTGCATTGAACGCCATTGCGAGGTGGTTTGTATATGGCTGGCAGAAATTCCTCAGTGTTACATATGAATACTGAGTTATGAAAATGTTCCTTCAAAGCCGCCAGTCCCTGCAAGCGCGCATAGAATATTTCACAAACCTTGGTTGAGTTGAACCTTTCCCACATTTTTTTATGGCGGTCTTTGTAGAATCTCATAGTAGCTTCGACACTGGTGAAATTGACAAAACCGTACCCCGAGTTGCACTTGTTTTTGAAATCAATTGGTAAGTACACGAAATCATAGGAAGACTCAACTTCATCTGAGTCCACAATTCGACAGTTCTCTTGTAGGCAATGCTCGTCTAATAATTTAATGAAATCTAGCTGGCTGTACTTATTTGGAATTTTTTTAACCATCAGAGTGGTGCGGGGCATGCCTTGTTTCACTTCCACTTCTTTTTCTTTAAAGATGTAATAGGCACATAGAGTGCTCCTGGGAGTTAAACCTGAGCTGGAATTAAGATTAAGATGGTTCTTTTCCATAGGAGAAAAACCATCAGCACTGTGGAATTCCTTGCTGGGACTGATGGGAATATATGGAGGAGAAATCTTGCCGTTAAATCCTCCATACAATAATGGAATTCCGTTCGGGTGAAGCCGATCCACTTGCTCATAGGGATGAGTACCCATGCCTAAACCGAATGTGGACGGTTGTCCTTGTCCGTTTTGAATAGAATTGGAGCGGCCCCTCCGAGCCCGACAGAATTCTATTCTTGCAGGCTTGATATATTTCTTTACCACTCAGTGATGCCATTGTTTTTTCAGCATCACGAGTATCGTAAAATTCAACAAACTTGTGTGATCTAGGTGGTGAACCTCTCACCTCTTTAACGCAACCGTATCTTCCAAATAGTGTACTCAGTTGTTCAAGAGAGACATCAGGATCCAAATTGTTCACTAGCAAAGTTCCCTGATTATATTCTGAGCGATTGGTGGGGTGAGTATACTGAAAAAAAACAGGCTTGCCGCCTATTAGGCCTTTTGCAGGGGTGGTGGATTGTTCGCACAGACTTGATTTTCTGTACTGGTACATCATATCATTGAAAGCTTCCTTGGAATTTCTGATATCATAATAGTGCACTATAACAATCCCTTCCGAACGCCTTCCAAGCTCCACACAACAAATGTGACCCCATACTGAAAGATCCTCCTTCAAGGCCTTGTCGTCCAACTCAACCGCCACCTGTTTCAGTAGCAAAGAGCGAGAGACTTGATCAGTGGGCGTTTGTGGGGCTAGGTCGGAGGGGCATGAGCGAGGACTAGGGTATCCATAGGACTGTGGGGTAGAAGGCGAAGGCGAAGGCGACCACAGGGTGGATTGGTTAGGCAGAAATTCAACCCCCGATCCCACCAAGTAGGGACTGGGGATTCCCAGTGGGGACATGCGGGGTAAAAAACGTGGAGATGGTATGAATTCAGGAGCATTGGGGTCTAGGGGATTAGAGGGAGAAGGCATCAAAGTGGCAGCAAAGCCTAATCCATTGTTAGATTGCATTCTATCCTCGAGGGGAGGAATAACTAGTGCAGGAGGTCGGGAAACTCTATGAGTAATATTGTTACGAGAATTCTGATGACACTTGTCTGTAAAACCTTGGCCATTCTTGGGTATCGATTGGCTCTCGGCTTCTACCTTCTTGGTCAATAACGATTCTTTATGCTTTGTATTCTCAGTGTCTACCAACGATGGGCTTTCAGTAAAGTGCAGACTCTCTTCCATTTTTACTTCTACGGTGTAGCAGTCCTCTTCTGAAGACAAGTACGGTTTCTGTACCGTCTCAGTCTGGATTTGTGAAATAGAACCATCAGACAAGGCCATGTTAGCACCTTCACTTAGTTCTGAAACCGTACTGTGAGATAGTTAATCTATGGAGCTGTCATGCGAGACTTTACTGCCAATCTGTGTATATGAGGCAAGCAATTCGCTACAGTTCTCCCTCGTCTCCGACCTTTGCAAAATACCGAGGTTCTCTTGGCTGAATAATCTCGTGTCGGTTAATTATACTCCTCTCTTGTCAAGGCTTCTGTATCTCAGCAGTCATGGCCTCCTTGACAGTCTTTCAAATCTTGGGCAGTAGAGTCGATTTTAATATCTGTTACAACACCTTTTATCATGAAAACATAACATCCTTTCTCATTTACTCTCTCATCTATTTGTACTAGTCTTTTTGGAGGGAGTGGAACACATTCCCCTCAAGATATCACTCAAAACAAAACTTTCATGACTCTTCAGAATAGAGTTATCCATGCATCCATGGTATTCATTCAATCTTGGCAAGTGAAATTCCTGCCTTACATTTCACTCATCCAGGCAGTCATATCGTGCCTTTAGTATACATATATTCTTACATCATACATGTGCATCACTTGCACATTTAATATCACTCATATCTATTTGGTATTAACATCAATATTTATATCAAGAAACCTCACAGTGCATTAAATCCATGCACTCAAGTATATATACACATATCTCAAACATTCATCATGCAAGCTCATTGCTTGCACCTTTCCCATGTCATTCATACACATGGACATATCAGACTTCCAGATCCTCCTCCCAAGGATCTTGTTGCCATCCTTATGACAAGTCTCATAGAGACACTCAAGACTAAGCTTCCCTCTCAGTTGAGAGCTTGCAGTCATATTATTCTTTTTAGGCATGTATACACATATTTGTATATATGTAGGTGCATCACTTGCACCTTTTTACCTCATTCATTCACATTGATATTTTAGTTTTAATATTAGTGTTCTTTAGTGATGTATTACAATCAATCATATGACTAGTCTCACAGTCATAATTCATACTCATGTTGCTCGCTCTACATGGAAATAACCAACAAGGGTCACTTTTTCCCTTTCTATTGCAAAACCTTCCATAATCCAGAATTCAAATAGGTAGTTATTGTATCACTCAAGGAAGTAAGATAACCACTTCTAGTCTCTTCTTCATGCCTCAATTCATTCTTGGTAAACAACTATATACAAGGGAATCTTTTCCTAAACTCCCTCGTATAGCTATCTGATTATACCAAGCCATATTCATATGGATACCATCCACCTCTGGATGTCAATATGATCCACTGGTCATCCAAAGATGTTTTGAAACCTCCTTAATTAGACCTTGCATTGATCTCTCATTAATCCTTATAGTCCTATCTTATTAAGGTAATAGGCTGCTACATTATCAACATTTCATTCTTGCTGTTAAATCCTACTAACATAAGGTCATTCTCATAAATAAGGTCCATTAGTAGACCATAGCTTACAACCCACCATAGGTTATAATGTGCTTAATTTGCATATTCAATATTTTTCCATATGCATCCAAGTTTTATTATTAATCCCCCTTGGCATAATCCCACTTTTGTAGGACTGGCTATCATTTCTCCAGAAGAAATGATAGGCTTCTTCTGCCACAGTCTAGCATGATTCAATTTTGTTGGATAAAATCCCAACTAAATCTTAATTTGCGTCCTTGTCCTCAAGGAACTTATGTAGATAATTTACATACGACAATAATACTCTCAACATGCTCATCTTAGCCTTGGTAAACTGGTCTTATGATTTTTCTCCAACCCATCTAGGCCTGTGTTTGAATTATGTTTTTCTATATAGAGTAGGGAAGGGTTCCCTCTCCCTTAAAGTTTTCTAAGAAGAAAAATAATCACTTGACTCTTTCGTGAGCCCAATAAGGAGAAGTGTTGTTTCCCACTCAAATACCAATTTGTAACACACTCGACCCCTAAGTACCCTTTTTAGGGATGGGGCATCAAAATTTATCTTTCCTTAATCATCTCGAATCCTCTTCTAGAGATATCCATCACCTTGTGCTTGTCAATATCTTTCCAACCATCATTACCATGCTCAAATTTGAGTTATGGATTGGAAGTTATGCCCTTTCGAAGTTCTGTGAGTATCATTCGTCAAAGGCCATGGGGCACCCACGTGGATTCACCTCATTTGTACTATCCCAAGGTTCCCCAAAGCCCCTTATCCCCCTAACACTCTTGCACCTATGGTGGAAATCCATCCACCGTTAAATCCACCAACGAGACTTCGTCCTCGTTTAACGTACATGGTTACGAGAATTCGACATTCGACGCTTCGGTGCTGAATTCCCCTTTTTCTTTCTACACGCATATCCTCCAGAGTCCCAAAATCGCGAACTCCTGAAGGACCCCAAAATATTTCCACATGGCTCCGGCCTTCGACCCTTTCGTCTTATCTAAGATACTACACCCCAAACCCCTAGAGTCCTGAATTCTCAGACTCGTGAAGTGTCCACCCTTACATGTGATGGAACATTAAATGCAGAGGAAGGGACAAGTGGGTCCCAAGTACTCTTCCCACTATTAGGCCAAGCGAGTAAGTGTCAGGAGGGAATGACACGTGAAAAGGCGAAGATGACATGTGGCCCCATCAATGGGTGACACCTGCCATGTTCTAATGGGGACATAGGGTCTACGAAAAGAATGAATCAAGGTGACACGTGGTACTTTGAACGTGTTTCCACATCACCCTGAGTGATGTCAATGTGCAACGTCACTCTGGACTGACAGCCTTCCAACGCCCCTTAGATCTCACAGTCGAGGTGTGTCCATGTAGATCCAAATATCTATGGCTTTTGTTACTTCGTAACTTCGGCATTTGGGGGATCCTCCGTGTAGCTTCCTCTTTTCTCTCAGAATGGTCAGTGCCAGGATGACCATGGTCTAGATCTAACGGTCATGGGAAATCCCAAAGCATCCCTGGATCTACAGTCTACGTCACTTCATGAGTTCGACATTCGGGGGTTCCTTTTTCTTAACATTCCTTTTCACCTGGAGTGGTTAACGTCAGACTGACCACAACATAGATCCAACAGTCAAGGAAGATCATGATTTCCCTTATATCAATGGCCCGTGTTACTTTGCGTGTTCGACATTCGAGGATTCTACCCGCTTAATATTCCTTTTCTCCCGGAGTAGGACTTCACCGAAGTGCTACATGTGAATCCTTCCACTGGTGGATCGGACAGTTGGCAGGGGTTCTTAATGGAGTCCCTAGATCAACGACTCATAACTCTAGCTCAAGGGTCCCTTGGTCGTAGTATTAGGCCACTCCTAGAGGGACACCTGTCAACTAGAAACCCATTGGAAAGATACATGGCACATGCCTCATGTCATCGAATCTCTTTTCTTTGCCACAAAGCCGCCAAACATGGAATCACCACCGCTCGACACATGGACCCCCACATGCTCCTGACGTGATATGTGCGTCCCCATGATCAAATGACTGAGAGGGATCCTGAAGGATCTGAAGATCGATGGCCCACAATACTTCGCAACTTTGACATTAAGAGGTTTTGGTGTTATAACTCATTTTTTCTCCTGAAGCGTTCAATGTTGGACTGACCATGACATCGATCCATTGGTTAGGGGAGATCCCAAATACCCTCTGATATAAGGCTTGTGTTACTTCGCGACCGAGAAGATAATTGGGGTTTAGCAATGGAATGAATCCCATGTTTTTGAGTAATTGACCGCTAGCCACCAGTCATCCGTCAATTCACTGGTTCGACATGTCTCCTTTGGCGCATTTGGAATTTGTAGTGTTCATTCGCCCCAGAGTTTCGAACTCCTGGAGTCTTGAACAACTTAGCTCCTTTTTTTAGTGTAGTGAAGGGTTCCATGGACCTGGTCCTATGGAACTTTATCAAGCTCCAAAGGCTACACCCTTTAACTCTTAGCCAAGATTTGGATTGAGGCCATGGGCACGAGCCTCTGGTCACTTGGACAACTGGTTTGAAGAGAACGCCCTCCAATTCACAGATGTTAAGTTCTAAAATAGGGAGGGGTATTTTCGAACCATCTCGGAGGCCAAACTTGTCACTTACACCCATACAAATGCAACGAATTACAAAAGAATAGTAAGTATTATAACCATTAATTTCATGCGAAACATAATTAAACAAAATTACAAGCATTCAAATTATGCATTTCAATCCAAGTGCACATGGAAAACAAAATTCTTATCTATTATAGCCGATCGTCGACCAACTGATTGTGGGTGTTCGCCTTTCCACCCAACCATAGGCTAATAGGCATTCATTCTTAGCACTCTGGCCACCCCCATGCCAAGCCATGATATCACTAGGGAACATTTTGCAATTTCCCAAAGACTCTCTCTCTCTCTGTGTCACAACCTCTATGAGTTTTATCATATGCTCCCTCAACATCAAGCTCACGACCTTCTGCTCAGGTCTTGTTCTCTGAAATTTCTCAGAGACCCTTTCTCATGTTCCCTCTAGTAACCAGAACAACTTATCAAGCTTCCAGTTCTTCTTCTCAGTTGGATATCCTCATGCACTCTTCCTCTTTCCTTCTACATATACGTGTCGCCCATTCCCCTCTCGGTGTGCCTCCTTCTTGTCTTCCTTCACGTGTATTCTTGCATGCATTTCTCCTCCTCAGGAAGGTTATGGACCCATCTTGTTCCTTTTGTCAGAAAGAAACTCGGGTCAATTGGAGACTACAGGAAAAAATGCCCTCTATGGTACTTCAGGCTGACAATTTTTTGTCTCCCCAGCCAGACCCTCTATGCTTCCATTCATTGGGTAGTTGATTTTTCAACAACTAGTACTTTTATTATTAACGAATTTCTCCTTGGGATCAGGATGAGGCTTATTATTTCAGCAAGGAGAAATTTTGGTCATTTTGACATAATGAACCCTCTCCACAGTTTCCTCACTCTTTTTCCTCTAGTGATATCATGGCCAGTACTTCAAGGCTTCACCCCCCCCCCCC